>CAUYSK010087195.1:0-20002 GCA_963575035.1 Avahi laniger | reverse complement strand
CACGGTGGCTCATGCCTATAATCCTAGCACTCTGGGAGGCTGAGGCGGGCGGATTGTTTGAGCTCAGGAGTTCGAGACCAGCCTGAGCAAGAGCAAGACCCCGTCTCTACTAAAAATAGAAAGAAATTAATTGGACAACTAAAAATATATAGAAAAAATTAGCCGGGCATGGTGGCACATTCCTGTAGTCCCAGCTACTCGGGAGGCTGAGGCAGAAGGATAGCTTGAGCCCAGGAGTGTGAGGTTGCTGTGAGCTAGGCTGATGCCACGGCACTCACTCTAGCCCGGGCAAAAGAGCGAGACTCTGTCTCAAAAAAAAAAAGGCAAGTTAAAGATTTAAACAAGAGCCTGACAGTGTCTCATGCCTATAATCCGAGCTGCTCAGGAGGCTGAGGCTGGAAGATTGCTTAAACCCAGAAGTAGTTGGAAGCTTGCCTGGGCAACATAGTAAGACCCCATCTCTTAATTTAATAAAAGGTTATCTCTTAAAAGATTTTAAACAGACATTTCAGCAAAGAAGATATACGGATTGCAAATAAGCACAGGAAATGATGCTCAATTATCATTAGCTCTTAAGGAAATGCAAACTAAAACCCCAGCGGCACACTGCTATAGACCCACTAGAATGGCTACGATCTGAAACGACTGACCACAGTGTGTCCTCTCTGACATGGCACTCATTGCTTAGTGCCACTCGCCACGTTTCCGGGGCTCCTCATCTGGACCTGAGCTGCCGTCGCCAGTGTTGGCATTTCCTGAGCCTCCAGGGTCTGTACTCCGGCAATATAGGGTTGGAAACCAAGTCGGAGAAAAGCATGGATTTGAGGAAGGGATGGGTCCGATCTAGGATAGCGGTAAAAGTAACTTTAGGTCGGAGGTTGAAGAAGCCTGTGAGAACAGGATGAAGACACAGATGGAAGAAAAGAGGCGCAGAAACAGAGCAAGAGGAGATAAGGAGAAGCAACCAAAAATTTCAGGAAAAACTAAATACAAAACAGCCTGGCCTGGTGAGAACAGACATCGGTGGGCTCCAAGAACATCGGAGTGGGTTCCCACCCGCAGACGGGAATGGACGAGGAAGGTACTAGGGAGTCAGCGTCGAGGGCATCGCTGGCAGCAGTGGCACACGGTGGCGTCGTAACCGTGGAGAAAGCTGCGGGAGCGCCGGACGCCACTGGTGTGGCCTCAGGAGCCGACGCGGGGGGCCCAAGGCCCTGGCTGCTGCACGGCCGAGGTCTGGCACGGCTGCACCGCAGAGGATGAGCGTTGCCTGAAGGAGGACGTGTTCCGAGATGAGTGAATGGCCCGAGCCCCGACTGAGACACTTTCCAGTTCCATGACCTCGGGGAAGTTACTTAACCTTTTTTCAAGGTTTGGTTTCTCATTGTGAAATGGGGTAAAAGTAATCTCTGCTGTATGGGGAGCTTGGGGAAGTGAAATGGTGCCTGTTCGCAAAGCAGTGCCTGATGCGGCCGTTGGTAAAGGGCATTCGGGAGGCAGCGAGGGGCGGAGCTTGGGTTGAGGGGTTTTGGGGAAGGTCACATGGGGGTTGGGAGCACCAGATTCAGAGGCCACCACAGCCAGTCTGTGGTGTGTGGTCTTACCCTGCAGGGCAGACTCACGGGCAGGCAGGGCCAAGTCCAGGATTTGAAGCGCTGGAGGAGGAGGAGGGGGTGTTGGGGGAGGCAGGGGCTCAGTGAGGGGCTGATGGAGAACAGGTGAAGGTGCAGCAGAAATGCCCTCCGCCTGGCCAGACCAAGCCCCTGTGTCTAAGGTCACAAGCAGAAGTCACATTTACCGAGGCCAGCAAGCTGTGGCCTGCCAGAGGCCGAGATGCCGCCACGCTGCTGGTCGCAGGCCATCGCCCGGCAGTGACCTTCCACATATTTTGCTATCATAGCTGACGTCAGTCTCCACCCTGGAATGATGCGGCCTTTGTCTCGTCTGCCCCCTGCTGTGCTCCTGCCCCCAGCACAGCACCTGCGCGGGTGGGTCTGGCGAATGGACGAGCGAGCAGATGAACAGGTGACGGTGGCGTTCGGCAGCCGCCACGGCTCACTCCTGGAGGGAACAGAGGGCTGCACCAAGGTCCCCTGGGACAAGTGAAGGCAGAAAGGGGATGAGGCTGGGGGCACCAGGCCCGCCGCCCAGGAGAGGTCCCCAGAGGGGCAGGGAGGAGCGGGGAGGAGCTGTTGGCTCTGCAGGAAACGGGGTGATCCCAGGAAGGGCCAGCAAGTGCTGCGCCTCAGCTTTCAAAGGTCTGGCAGTTTAGTGGTTGTGGCAGTTTTGAAACTGGAAGTGAAAGCAGCGTGGCCTCCAGCAAGGCCCCAGTAAAAGCCGGAGTCCTGCTGGCGCTGGGGCAGCAGCCGGCGTCTGGAAGCACAGTGTCCGTCTGTTCAGTTGCTTGCTTTTTTCAGACGCTGCTGGCTCACCCCGCTGGAATGGGGTGGCACTTCAGGACACGGAGCTTGGAGCTGGTGGCAGATTTCTTGGAACTGGTGGCAGGGAGATCTAAATTAAGAGCTTTCTATCACACCAAATAAATAGAAGCTGAAATAGAGGACTGAAGGAATTAGGCAAAATGCCTTTATACGTAACTTTTGAAAAATGGAGAGGGAAAAAGTTAGAAAACAGAATGGTATTTATTCACTGAGTCCCAAGGTATTTGCTGAAAACAGTGACACCTCTGTCTGACATAAAAGCACATGTTAGAAGGAGCAGGCTTTCCTCCTTGAAGGGCCCCGCCACAGAAGCCCGGTAACGCACACCACCCGCTCCGTTTCAAAGGCTCTTGGCAAGGTCGAGGGACTGGCCCAATTCCGAGCGCCGCCCTTCTGAGGTGAGATGAGTCACCTCTGGCTTGGAGTTGTCCTCATGGTGGCGTCTTGCTCAGCACTGCTGAAACACACCTACTGTGGACTTACCTGCACCCTCGCGGGCAGGGCCTGGCCACAGGCAGAAGGTGCTTTCCTTTGTTTTTGGCAGAGGACGGCCTGCAGCAGGGCCAGGCGTGGTGCGGACAAAGGAAGGTTTGTCAATGGTGTCCTCTAATAAGCATTTCAGATGTTATAAAGGGCATGTTTGGCACCGTCAGACCAGCCGTTTCTCCTTCAGGCGAAACTCCAGGCTTCAACACAATCTCCAGGGGGAGCAAAAGCGCCACTATGCAGCATTTGCCAATTTTTGTGGTGTAAATACTCCCTCCGTAGTCGATTTCAGGCTACCAGTGTGACACCATTGAACCCAGAGTTGGGAAGAGATGCATTGTGTAGTATTTCCCCCGTACATCAGTAAGCCACCGTAATAAACTGTAGTGATCAGGAAGTACTTTTGCTTTTAATATAGTTAAGTGTATATAATTCTATTTTGAAATAGCAGCTGTATTTAATAACCAGCTCACAAAAATTCCTGGAAATTTAACAGTTGGCTCCCGTTACTGAGACTGGTATGAGCTGACTCCCACACCCCAAGCTTCTCCTGGGCCGTGGAGAAAGGCAGTTTCTTGCAAAGTAGGTGATCCTACTTGCCAGCACCAGGCAACGTCGGGACAACTTACAGTACCTTGGCAGGACGCTTTTAGTTTACATTCCTTTGATGATGGATAGTTAACAAATCTGACTATCAAAATGCCCACAAACCATCTGGTTATTTGTGAAGTGCCTATTCAAATCGATTTCTAAACAAATATATTGGTTATCTTTTTCTTATTGATGGATAATAGCTCTTTACACGTTCTGGAGGGGTCTTTTGTTGGAAGTATCACCAGTGTCTCCCGCTTCGTGGCTCGCCCCTGCACTCTCTCAGTGGTAACTTAGTAGAGTTCATTGCAACAAAGTCCAGTTCATCAGCTTTTTATTCTTACAGTTAGTGCTTCTTTTTTCCTAATAAATCTTTGCCTATTCCAAGGGCGGGAAGATTGTTTTCTTGTAGAAGCTGCGTTATTTTATTTAATACTTTTCATATTTAGGAATATGACTCATTTGGAATTGATGTTTTTGTATAGTCAGGTCTTTCTCTTTCCATGTGCATATCCCAAATTATCATCCTTAATGTAGTTAAAAATCATTTTCTGCCTTGATGGTTGATCTGACTTGACTGGATGACTCATTATGATTTTATAGTTTAAAAGTGTCAATTTCTGCATTTTTGCTAAATAGTATCTTTTTTCACCTTTAAAGGGAGAAATAGGAAAAGACGATTTCCCATGTCTCCTATGGTCATTTTGAAGATGTTTTTTGGTCCTCATTCTGACAAGCCACGCTATCACTTTACTGCCTCATGAGTACTTCACGTTGACAGAATTTCCACCTTTGCTACCATCTGTCCTACCTGTTCTCTATCCATTTCTCTAGTCATGTGATTGGAAAGCAACTCTAAAATAGTTTTATTGCTTCCATTTGTGGTGTGATCACTTTGACCGCCTGCCTCGATCCCCCCCCCACACACACACACAACCACACACACACACACAACCACACACACACACACACACACAACCACACACACACACACAACCACACACACACACACACAACCACACACACACACAACCACAACCACACACACACAACCACAACCACACACACACACACACACACACAGTCACCTCCCTTTATCCATGGAGGAAACATTCCAAGCTCCCCAGCAGATGCCTGAAAGCACAGATACTCCTAAATTCTATATATACTATGTTTTCTCCTATGCATACATACCTATGATAGTTTAATTTATAAATCAGGCACAGTAAGAGGTAACAGTAACAATAACTAATAAAGCAGATACTGTAATAAAAGTAATGAATGTGGTCTCTCTTAAAATATCTCATTGCATTGTACTATAGTCACCTATTTTCAGACCACAGTTGGCCATGGGTAACTGAAACTGCAGAAAGTGAAACCTAGAACAAGGGGGGACTACTGTAGGCTTTGAAACCACCCTAGAAACGCAGTCACGTTTTGCACTGCTGGGGACAACTTCAATCTTATATTGGATTAAGCAGCTTGGTAAGGCAAAAATCTGAATTCTTAAGGAATAGTCATTGCTTCAAATTAAATGCCATCAGATTAAAAGCATATGCTGATAATACTTCGAATACATATGAATAAACAGAAGACAGATTTTTAAAATTTGCTTTCTTTAATCTTTTAGTGCTCAGTGGACTCCTCTGGGCTCCTCTAAAAAGGAAACCCTTCAATCAACCTCAGTGGTTCATAAATCCACAAATGCCACAAAAAAATAAATAAATCGACACTGAGGAATGCAATTTATCTTCAAATCTTTGTTTGCATTCACTTTAAAAATCTCTTAATTTAGCCTAGAACAGTACACTCTCTATCATCTCTGTATAAAGTTTCCATTCACAAATTTGGATAGTCAATCTTGTGAGACTGAGCTTGGCAAGCTTTATTTAGGTGCAAAGGAATATTTGATCCAGGCTCTAAAATGCCCTAAAATCCTTGGTCAGACTCCTCAGACATAGCACAGCATGCCTGTTCTTTCCAAATAAAGTCACTTCTTAAATGTTAGCGTAACACACCTGTCCTGAATTTTCAAGTAGAATGCATTTTTTAAATCATCTGAGAAAGACAGTAAACACTGTTTTAGAATACTCTTTATTGGGACAGTTACTGGACAAATGTAAGGTATGCTCACAAGTTTCTGAAGTCAGGTACAAAACACTCAGACGCTCTTCTTCTCCTTTGTACTTGCTGCTACAACCTGGTCGCCCTGTATCTCAACATCCACAGCTCTCAATTCTTATGAATATACAGACAACGTTTTAGGGACCCCCATGGAGAATCCGTTTCCAGATAAGGAGTGAGCTTCTACAGACTAAATCACTAAGACATCAAAACTCACAGTGAACAAAGAGGAAGGTGACCAATGAGCTCAAAAACTCGTGACCTCTTAAGTTTCCAGTGGAACAAAGAACACACTGAAAAACATTTTTTGATCCTTCATGTTTGAGAGAAATGGAATGTGTTCAGAACTCATATTTCTATATTTACCACTGTCTGTACGCCACAAAACGATACCTAATTTTTAAATAGTTTTTAATGCAGTTACAGTTTTGATCTCAGGCCACAGTACGAGATTGCATGCATTACTTTACACAAATGTCAAATACTGAACGACTGTAACACAGACACCTCGGGATTGTCTGATTACACAAGTTTCTCTTTTCGGTGGTGGGATAAGGAAGGAGAATGATGGTAACTGTTTGCACACACAGCCTGTCGTGTGCTTAGCACTGCACTGGCTGTAGATACCCAAGCACTTGTTGACTGAGTCACAAAGGACAAATGCTGCTAATAAAATTAATAGTGTATTTGAAGAAAAAGTTCCAAATGTAGGGCTGGTATGGTGAGTACACGGACTCAACTTTGGGGGTAAAAAGTCTTGGTTGATTCTGACAAAAAAAAGTTCTACAATTGATTTTCAAAAATCAGATTTAACCTTTAAAAGATGAAAAATAAACATTTAAAAAATCAAAGGGGGACATAAAATAATGAAATGAAAAAACTGAAAGCACATGGCATTTCATGAAGAGGAGACTTGAATCTTTTGGTCTAAATCAGCCAATATTTTAAAATTATAAATTATTAAAGTATAGTTTGCTTATGCCCATTTTTAAGATGCATAATCTTCGAGGAAAAACGGCATATTTTCGGGAATACAGAATCTTCTAAAAATTTTTAAAAGATTGATATCGTCTCTCTTGTGGAACTACTAGAGCAGGTTTTTCAAACACAAAAGGGGAACCTGGTGCACTTGCCGATGTTAAGAATTCCTGTAACTCAAACACTGCTTTAAGGTGCTCACAATAGTTTCCAAAAGAAGCCACCACCTCAAAGAGCCCCTCTGTAGCAGCCCCAACAATGTAAGAATGGTCATATGTCACTCTATCAGCCATCACTTGGCTACTTTTGACGTGTTTGATCGTAGTGGGGAAATTACTTAATTGTATTAAAGAGTTCCAGTTATTAGCTTTGTGATACACAATGCAGGAGGGTCTTGCAATGTTAGCTTTCAAACCAAAGGTAGTATGTTGTCATTCTTCCAATTCAACACGCCAGTGATTTACTCTTTAGTGAAGTGTGACTACCTAGAGCAGCGGGAAGATGGTTGCTGATTTTCACCGGGCCGGCCTCTTCCAGAAGGTGCAGGCTACTCTTCTGACAGGTAATCCCGGTCCCGGCAGGCTGGGCAAGTGCTCTGCCCTTTAAGCCACTGCTTAAAACACTGAAAAGGAGGAAACAAAATCAGTAGACGCTTCAGGACCATGGGGAACCTGTGTCTCGAAGTCTCTCAGGCCTGGAGCTATCCGGTCCTCAGGGCCTGTCCAATGCCTGCTCTTAGCCCGTTCTTAGCCCATTGCTCTGCCTGGTCTTGCCCCTTAGAATGGCCCACCAGCCTGCACGCTGTGTTCCCTCTTGCTCCTGGCTGACCTGTTGCTGCCCACATGGCTGGGGGTGTGTGGGAAGTTGGAGAGCCCGGGCACCCGAAGGACGTGGACCATGCAAGAGACCCTGCAAGCCATCTTGATTCCTTCTAGTGAATATGCTGTATTCATCCCTTTCTAAAGGATTAATAAATCAACATGGCAGAGACCTGATCTGTTCTAACCCAGCAGCAGGGGCGTAGGGAAAAATGCTCATGGTACCTAGAACACCAAAATAGTTAACACACAAATCTCGGAAGGGTATGAGCTGGAATCTCCCAGGGTCAGGCATAAGGGACCCAGCTAGGTTCCGTTTTTCTCCTCCCAAATGTTAAACTGACTTCATACACTACACTAATCAAGAAAAGAGCTGTACTGTTTATCCACTCAGTCACGTGTGTACGAAATTGCCTTGCACAGAACTAATACTGCTTTGAGTCTCAGCATCAAAGAGTTGCTGGGGTTCTTTTCTACCCATGGCGTGATGGAAGGGACATCTGCCAGGGCCCAGAAACTCTGTCCCCCTTCCCACAGCAAAGGTCTTTGGACAGGGAGACAGTGAACACTGACATTGGGAGGTTTACAAAGAAAAATGGCTCAAAAACACAAGAAATAGAGATGCCTAGGAAAAAAAATTCCTTTTTTATTTTAAAAATACTTGATGGTCACAGAGCATGATATAAGGAAGAGTAAAGAGAATTCTTACCCCTTTGTGATACTTGTGCCCACATTTTAGCACACGCACATTTTTTGATTTGAACACCTCATGGCATAATTCACAGGAACTTGCGCCCAATGCCTGTGGAGTAAACGTAACTGAATAATAAAGAATAGCTAGTTTTTTTTTAAGGACATGAACTCTTCCTATGAGTGGACTTCATTTTTTAGCACAAAGGGTGGCAAGTGATTCCCAATTACAGCTAAGCAGGATGAGGAAACAACTTATTTTTTAACAGCATTTCTTAAGAAAAATTAAAAAAATACCAAAAAAGAATTTTGAGGTTCTAATTTTCTCAGAGAAAAAACTGTTTTATATGGTTAACAGATTCCCAGGTGAAATACTACAAATGTCTATTTATCCTATACTTTACACAAAGTATGGTACTAGCTTAATATTACAAATTAGTCATTTGTCTAATTATCTCACAGTTGGGGAGAGTAAATTCCAACACATCCGCACAATGGACTGTTGTGTGGCCCAGTGAAATCAGGAGGGAAGTCCCTGATCCCCGACACAGCGAGCTGGCCACGGACGGCTGAGTGAAAGTAGGTCACGAGGCAGTATGTACCACACGGTCGAGTTTTTTTAAATGTAAAGAGAACGTGTGTATACACAGATGCCTAGAAAAGAGTCTGGAAAGATATACAAAATGTTACCAGTGGTTACCCCTCGTTAAGGAGACTTAATTTTTTTCTCTACTGTTTGCTGAAGTTTCTATGAACATGGATTACTTGTACAAATCAAAACAAAACAAACTGATGGCTCATCGGGCAAATGTCCAGGGGGTCAGGGATTGTGTGGGGCACTGGACACGGAGACGAATTGAAGGTCTCCGGCTCCCAGCGCCCACAGTCTGGTGAGCACAGACGGCGTTTCTGACGTGAGAGCAGACCCAGGACGCCGACCCCACGCTGCATCGCCAGTTTCTACACTAACTCGCCTCTGAACCCTGAGCACCTCGAAGGCAGGAAATGAGTCTTGTTTGCATCTGTGTCCTTAGCAGCCAGTAAGGAACCCAGCCCCGAACCCATGCTCCAAAAACATCTATGAGCGAGCGAATGAAAGCAGGCAGCGCCGGCCGTGGGAGCAAGTTCAGGGAGAGGCGCTAGCGCTGCGCCCAATGGCTACTGAAACCTAGAGCTGCTGTCCAGGGTTTGCTGTATTTCCCAGCGCGTGACATGGCCCAGGCAGAGAAGGCAGACACCAGAGTGAGGGTTTCAGGCTCCTCTACTACTGCCCGTGACTTGAGGGTCAGGGAAGAAAGAGGTGTCAGCCCTGGGGAAGGACAGGTTGAGGCCTCTCTAACGCCCTCTGCAAAGCTCAGAGCTAGGTTTAGCTTGAAAAATCTACAGTTAACGTGACTGTTTCCTGTTTCCTACAAAAGACGGCACAGTATATTTGTAAGTAAAAGAAAAAAAAGACAACCACGATTGAGAGAGAAAGACAACAAAAATTCCTGCCCCCAAAGAACATAAAAAGCATGACTAAATTCACGCACACATGCATACAAAAGAGTATAGGAAAATATGTATCATTGTGGTAATACTTGTTAGAGGGTGGGTTTTGGTTTTATGGAAAATGCCCTCTTTATTTGTATTATGAGCCATGTATTACTTTTGTACTTTAAAAATATAATGCTTTTAATTTTTAACAAACTACCTATGATCAAATTCAGTCCCAGTTTGAATACATATTTTTCTTTGTCATACAATTTGGTAAAGTTTAAGTCAGCTTTTACATCTTAATTATTACAAACACCAACCATGAAGCAGAAAGAGCTCTCTCCTTCAGGCATCGCGGGCTATCTCAGGATGGGGGTGGCCCACGAGAGACACACACACACACACGTATGCACACATTCATGTGGATGGGGATGCCCTGGGACTTCTGCCTGGTGGGATGATCACAGGGCACATGACCAATCGGGGAAAGCCCTGGGACAGGGGGGCCTCCAGCCAGGTCTTGCAAGGATGCCCTACATGCTCAGAGGCTCTCACTGGGGTGAGAGTAGGGATGAGACCCTCTGGGAGCCAAGTGTATGTGGTGTGGAAAATCTCCAAAGGGTAGTGGAAAGTGAAAATGTACAGGAGGAATAAAAACCTAAGTTCACAAAGACTCGATGCCAGCTCAAGTAAGCAAGCCACATGGCACAGTCTCGTATTGCTGGCTCCCTGCTGAGAATGTTACGGGATCCGCAGCTCTCCTCATGTTGACGTCAGCTACACTCTGACGCCACGGTTGGAGAGAAGGGAAATCGCGCTCTACACCAGAATGCCATCCAGAGCCCCCATCCCTGAGCCACATATGGGGTTTCTCCTGCATTGTCTCGCTGCGTGGCGAGGACTGGGGAGCGACCCTGCACAAACAAGTCAGAGGGCCTGCTCTGAGCTACATCCCTGCCTTCAAACACTCGAGCCGATGCTGGCGAGCTGCACGAGCCATCTGTGCCGTGGTTTCCTTATTATAAAATAAAGACAATTATGATGCCTGTCCATTCAGATCATAGATATTATTTTATGCAAAGTTCTATGTAACTGTAACATTCTTACTGTCTAAGAGGGAAAAAAACAACCTAAATCAGTATCTGCAATTGCAGGCAAGTTCAGCCCATGCCAGCATCTCAGGCGTTTGAGGGAATAGGCAAAGGGCGGCCACCAGCCCTTCTTGAGCAGAGCCGCCCCCGGTCATGCTGTGGTGCACGTAATCCAGACCACGGCCGAGGCGAGCAGATGTTAGCAGGGCTCCGGCTGTCTGTGTGATTCCAAAGCCCATCGTTAGATAGAAGAAAATTATTCAAAAACTATTTTCCCCCACTATTCAAAATATCACACTGGATATAAAAAGTTAACATATCTGACCATCTGCAGCAAAACAAGGGCAGGGGAGAGAAGGTTCCCCCGGTGTGGTCAGAGCTCCTGTCACGCGTGCGCAGGGCTCCACACTGGGCCCCAAGGCACTCGTCAGAGCAGAGACTTGTCACCTCGGCCATTCGATGACTGTTCTATTTGGACCACTCAAGTAGACTGAAATTTGGCTTCTAATTTTAGGATCAAATAAATTAGGTTTAGAAATGAAAAGAATGAAGCTAAATCAGGGCTTCAGAATTTTCTTTCCTTCCTGTTCTTCATTAAGAAACAAAACTAGACAGCTATACACACAGCACTCACAGGGACACCGTCTGTTTTCTGCCCCTTGGTTTTGGGCGATGGTCCGGCAATCACCGAGGGTGGGCCCTGGGAGGACCTGGTCACAGAGGCAGCAGCGCTGGGCTCAGATGTCCTCTTGTCCTTCGCTGGATGTGGCTACAGAGATAACAGGGGTGGGAGGGGACAGAGCACAAGAGGAAAGCAAAGTTCAGTTACCTAAAAGCTTGACCATCTTCTGTCATTAGTAAATTGTTTTCCACGTTTTAAAGCATTTTTATTTTTTACAATTCTCATATTTTATAAATAAGGAAGTGGAACATTTTAGTCTATCTGGGTGAAATACCTTTTTCTTTTTCTGTTCATCTAGAATGTGTTCTGTCACTCTTTGGACAATTTCATCAATACTCAATCCTGAGAGTGAGTTCTTGTTTTTGTTTCGTACTTTTTTAATAAAACCAGCAAGCTCGGTGCTGAAAGGGAAAGTGAGTGATAAATGACAACAAAGTCAAGTTCTCCACTGCTAAATACTGTGTGCCGATATTAACCCAACAGTCCAACCCAAAGAACCAAAAACACAGAAAATTAATTTGTAGACCCGATGATAACAATAGTAACTGCATATAAAAAGCAGAACCATTTTAAGGCAGAATTATTCTTTCCAAAGTAGTTATGAAATTTCAATATTGCTTCTAAATATTTATTTCAATAAAATTTCAAAGTAACTATATATCTGGTAGATCCATTTAGGATATCAATCTCTATTTAGAAAACTGACTTTGTAGCCTAGATGTTATCATAGCTTTATGCAAAATCAGTGAACAATCGGACACAACACTGGTTCCAAATTGAAATCAATAAATTCTTTCTGTCCAAGAGGAAACTAGTTTTATAGACTTCCTCCCTTGAAAAGTCTAATCAACAACAAGGTTCAAAGCCTGAGTGTTTCACAAGTACCATCAGATGGGCATTACAGTCAATAAGAACTTGCAATTTGTACCACTGTTACTCGAAATATTTTAACTTTCAAAAAATTAGGATGCATTTTTACTTGATGGTTTAATCTCTGCCAAATTTAATCAGGATTGCAAACAGTCTTATTTGTAGAGTACTTCTGATAATTACAACTTGAATATTTTTACAACTGGCATGGAGATTACTACTGAGAGAACTTATGTTTCTCAGACTTAGGCACGGCAAAATATGCCCATGTGCAGACAAAATATACTTATTTTCAAATGGGCAGGGCTGTACCAATATAAAACATTAATAAAACATGAATCCTATTATATTTTAACTACAATTTTGTTTCCAGATTTCAATTTCAAAGCCTGTTAGTGACACTGTCTCAGAAACAGAAGTAACAGGGCAGGCACAGAGGGTCATTCCTGAGTGCAGAGGCCTCTGTTCTGCACTGTGCCCAGACACTCTGCTCCACCTGGTCTTCCCGCCCAGCTGAGACAAGGGGCACCTGGACCCCTTGCACCAGCCTGAAGAGCAGAAAGCAGAGGTGGAGGCAGAGATGCTGCTGAAGAGCTCAAAACCCTCCCAGCCCTGCTTGCAGCTCTGCCCACACCCACAAGGCCCGTCCGTGTGTGCACAACCCTCGTCACTATGGAACTCCATCTGGTCTCAGCCTCACACCTCTGACAACTCAGAGGTCTTGCCTCACGAGGTGTGAGTTGCTGCTGCCTTCTTTCCCGTATGTGATACCTCCCCTGCCTCCCACCGAAATGACACAAAACTATCATTTTGCAGTTCATTCACTGATTCCGTAACAACTAGTTTTGGAGAGTATTATTGATTTCATCAAAATCTTAAGCAAACTGTCATGGGCTCTGAGGAGTGATTACTCAGAGGTCAACACTGTCAATCGAGATATGCACATTAAAAATTTTATTTGGAAATACTCACCTCTGTATTTACAAAAAGCAAGAATGTACCACCTATCTCTGTGAGCAAAACAATTAGGCAATGCCTTCCCTGTTAGCTCCTAATTGGCCATGACTTTATCTGATCAGGAAACTTCAGTTCGATACAGTATTAAACGGAGTCACAGACATTTTATATTCATACCTGTTGTAGCACGGGAATACCACTGACAGGTGCTCAATAATACTATTGAACGGTTTTTTTGGAGACTGGCTTGTACGAGCAGCACGTCCTAGAACAGCAGGTAGTTTCTGATCAGCCACAGGGCTCTGTTTTGAGGCAGCTGCCTGGCCAGCTCGCTGTGGCTCTGACGGCTGAGTGAGTTCGGGCTGACTGGAGGGCGGCCCTGGCGACGGCGCTGGAGGAGCCTCCACGGGGCAGTCGCCGGCAGAGAAGAGACCTGGACCCTCACGAACCGCTGTTTGGTCTTCAGCCGTGTCACTTGGGGAAGCCACAGGCCCTTGATCATCATGGTCTGAAGATTCAGGAAGTAATTTAGGACGAATCTGTGAGGAACACACCAAGCAGGAGGGTCACTTAGGGCTTGCCTTGAAACGAGAGGAGAAGCACCCACGACAGAGACCGATGAGCAAGCACGAGTATGGTGAGTCCAGATGCTCCAGTACACGGGAAACTTGAAAATGGTAAATATTTCTGTTTTAAAAGAATTACTGATAACTTGTTAGAATACGAGCAGGACTCTGACTTCTGAGTAACTCTCTAGAAGAATACCTAAGTGAGACCACTTTACCTGCCTGCCGGCCCTCTTTCAGCCCCTACCTAATCGCACTTCCCCGTCCCAGCTAACCTCTGTGGCTGACTGATCAGAAATCGCTGTCCCAACACTCTACAAAGCTGTCTCCACCCCACTGAGCTGCAGGGACACCTGCTGGTCACCTCTTTCTCAGACAGTGCCCCTCCCAGCTCCACACTGCTCTGGGCCCCTCCGTCCCACGCTGCTGCCCCCGCTGGCTACGTTCTCTCCAGGCCCTTTCGCACTCCTGCGGGCCTCAGCGACGGTGTGCTCGCGACTGATCAGCAGCTACTTTTTACAAGTTTCTAGTCTATTTTCCTGAGATCCAAATCTGCAAATCCTCCTGGGTGATTCCAAGGCACCTCAAACTCCAAGTGTTCAAAACCAGCCTCAGGCAGTCTCCTCATACCTGCGCTTCCCCGAGGGCCCACCTCACTGACTCACCCTCAGCTCCCCAAAAGTACACCCAGGGCCCCAGTCTGCTGAGCAGCAGCATTCCTCCAACTGCACCTCCTGAACGCCCCTCACATCTGTTTCCCTCCCTCCGCTCCCCCGCCATGCCCTCACCCAGGACAGGCCGATGGCAGTCAGCTGGTGACTGGCCAGCCGGAAATTACTCAAGGCCCCTCGTCCACTCCCACACTGCTGCCCAGCAGGCTCACCCTCAGAAAGCACAGGGCTTCCCTTTATCCATGGGGATGCACTCCAAGACCCTCAGTGGACGCCTGAGACCTCACTGAACCCTGTATATGCACTATGCAAAAATGTCTTTTTCCTTCTTCACAATTCCACAGACAGAAGATTCATTCTGAGCAACCTCAGCATACGATCTTTGTTCCTTCCTGAGAACTTCCACCTTTTCACTTACAGAAAGCACATCATGGCTTCTCTTTGGCGTATCTGAATTGCCGGCATCACTACCTTGCACTTTGGGGCCCTTACGAAGTAAAATAAGGGTGACTCATGGGGGTGGGAGGAAGTGTCCACTGCGTGGGTCTGCTGGACAAAGGGAGGATTCACATCCTGGACGCAACAGTGCAAGATTTCATCACACCATTCAGAACAGCATGCAATTTAAAATTTATCAATTGTGTGTGTTTCTGAAATTTTCCATTTAATATTTTTGAACTGCAGTTGACTTCAGGTAACTGAAACCGTCAAAAGTGAACCTGCACATAAGCGGAGGGATACTGGACAAATCCGGTGTTGTTCCCTTACTCAAGCCCTACGCTGGAGTCCTGGCGACCCAAGGAAAAGCCCACACTGCTTTAACACAGCTCAAGGCTCCCTTGTTTCTGGCCCCGGGGCGCTTCTACAGCCCCCTCTGTCACACTGAACTTCTTTTACAGCCCCAGAAGAGTATGTTCTATCATTCTAGCCTCCAAATACTTTGTCTATTCCATCTGGAACCTTCTGACCCAAGTATCACAACCCCCTCCCCTCCTCACATACACACCTTCTCACTGCGGATCTCTGTCTCACTGGGACTTCCCACTGGGACTCTTCCACCCAGGCCCACGCCTCTCGGTTAGCTCAGTGCCCCGGGTCACGCTGCGCTCACACCCTGCTGGGGCAAACCTCAGTACACTCTGCGTATAATTAGGGGTCTGAAGTCTATCTTCTCCCAAGCCCAGATGCACTTTGAGGGCACGGCCCACATGTAACCCTGATCACCACTAAATACCAATGAATGAATGAATGAGGGAGAAATGAGACGCAAAGCAAATGATTTTTAAGGACACTTACTACTCAAGCTCCTAGCACACTGAGAGTCCCCAGGATTCTGGATATGAAAATCCTTCTGAGTACTTATAAAATTACATAAGCTAGAATTACAAATTAGTAAGTGCTCTCTCTTTCCAAGTTCTTATAGCAGATGTAAACTATAAATGAGAAATGACCTTTAATTTAATTCTAAAGAAAACTATTTCCTACTCAGTTCAAGGTGATCACACTTCTTCACATCTAATTTTACTTCATTTTATTGTTTGCAGACGAATTCACAGTATGTTTGAATGTTTAGTGTACGTGGCACTGGCAAGAAGGAGATGCTCAAGACCAGGCTGACGGAGGCGCCTGCCCTCGAAGCTGAAGACAGCTAGCACCGTGATGGAGGGTGACCCGGGGGGAGGGGGGCCGAGAGGGCAGCCCCGGATTGGGACTGGGCTGGGCGTTCGAGGGAGGCAGGAGGCAGAGGCGACGATGGTGCTCCAGGCTGGGGAACAGCCGAGGAAAAGGTCTGGCAGTAAAAAGAGGCTGCAAATCACGTGCTGGGGAAACAGTCTCCTCAGTCTTTAGGAACCAGAAGATGTCACTGTCCTGCCGAAACATTCTGAAACCTATTTTTAATCAACTCTTCAACAGAGTTCTTTAAATTCCTATAGTCTAATCTCCTTTGGGCCTAATTCATTTCAATTTAGTATTTACTGAGCATCTGCTCTGTGTCCAAATCTAAGAAATATGTACTCCAGAATACAATAAAGTGACATTGATTCAGCCATATATTGTAAAGCCCATAAAATACAATTAATTATTTTCTTTACTGTGCTGCATATTTAAAATAAAAAGACAAGGTTTGGCAATTACTGTTATTCAAAAGATTCATCAAATACCTCAAACTACGAGTAAAATATGATATGCCAGACCAACAAAGCCCTGTATGTCTCAGGTATGACAGTTTTTATTCTGTATTGATGAGGAAACACCTTAATTTTTAGGTTTTGGTTTTATGCCCCCAAGTATCCAGGAATAAGAGTATAATCAAAAGTGGTAACAAAGAGGGCCTGCTTGAATCACGGGCACTGCTAGTCCTGGATTATTCGCTCAAAGGCAGGAACACATACCACTCACACACACCCCAACATACCGAAAAGGAGACAAGCTAAGGTAGTGAGTGACGGAAACACACAGTAATGGTGTGCTCGCCTCAGTGCTGTTCTCACGCATGGATGTAGAAAGAGTAAACTATTTATATGAGAATGTTATAAAGCTTAAAAGGCTAACCAGTAGCACCAATAATGAAAACATTAAGGCAATAATTAATCCATCCCATCCCCACTCCCAGAAAACAACAAATAACCACTTTGGCCAGTCAAGAAATTGTGGTTAAAAAAAAATGACAGACTTACCGTGTTACAGGCAGGAAATGAAAGCTCAGAGATCTGCACTTTAGAAAGTTCACAGAGCCGAGAACCACTTTTAATAGCCTTTATTTGTTCTTCAAACTGAGACTGTGGGTAGAAGGGAAAGTGTGGGAAAACACAACTGCCAGTTAATACTTTGTTTCTTATTACGCATTACAAATAGTCAACAATTTTCCAAGAAACGTTAAGTATCTTGTAAGGAAAGAAGTTTAAAATAAGACCTCATTAATCAGAATGCTCTACAGCCTCATCAAACGTAACTTCTCCAATCGTAATTATCAATCAAGGGGAGAGTTTAAGATAGTTAATTAAGAAAATATCATTATTTCCATGAAAAATTTGTTATAATTTCACAAGAAATATATTATTGCCATTACAAAAAAGAAATGGTTTCAATAAGATAATAGCCTCCTGAGAATTATAACCATCGTAAAGGTTTTGACAGAATTATAAAATGTTTTTTATAACTTACTTTTGCTTTCTCAATTTCTTCTGTAACATTAGAAAGAAACAATTCCCATGAATGTATATCAGATTCTATGTCGGGATATGCTGCAGAATCACTGAAAAAGTACAAAAATAGGAAACTGCTAATATATCGACTATAGAAATTTTAAAAATTAAAATCTTAAAGAAAAACCAGAACATTCTTTTTCCACCTTTTCTATTTTGCTACACTTTGGTGGAACAAGCAGCGTTAGCGTGGCATCCCCAGAAAGAATCTACGTATACTATAAGGCTTATTGGAAGACAGTTGATACAATTAGATAAAATGTGTCTCAGATATTTTTGTTTCCCAGATGAGCCACAATGCAGCCCACAGTGAGTGCTTAATACAGGCGTGTGAACGCCACTTCTCTCAACCTCAGCTGCGCTATTCCTGTAATATGAATCAGCACACTAGTTTACCTTCAGAAAAGTTTCTCATGAAAAAAAATTAAATCTTGAAAATGAAGAAACAAGGAACTCTACACTAAAATTATTTTTCCATGATCCATACAACCTTTGGTTCAATTCTGAGAGTTTAAAATTTGAATCAAAAAGCAAGCACCAGGAAGGATGAAAAACTTGTGTATGAAACATGGTAAAAGGACCAGATGAGAAGTGATCCCATATGTGAAAACCTGCACAGGGAAATGCTAAATGCTAGGGTGAACACCCTCTAGGATTCCCAGGTCAATTTTATTTTAACAAACAAAGCAAAACAAACAAAAACATAATATGGAGAGCTGAAAAAATTTAACACACGTGAATATACTTTGTAGTGACATTCCCATACTCTATCACAAAGACTGTTAGTAATAGCTATTATGGAAAGCAATTTGGCAAAAAATGTAAAAAGCCTTGAAAATGTGATCTTCCTTCCAGAAATGTGTTGCTTGGAAATGACTAATAATGTGCATAAAGATTTAACTATAAGGATGCCCACTGTAGTGCAGCTTGATACCTACAAAATCTGCAAACAACTCAACTATCCCACCACAGTGGTATTTGATAAATCACATGTTTACGTGCTGGAATACTATTCAATCTTTCAAAATTAGGTGGGAGAAATGTAATTATCAATATGAAAATAAGTTTCCTATATACTATTGAGTGAAGAAAGATGTAAATTTTCATTTTTCAAATACTTAATGAATTTATTTCAAAATATTAACTAGTTACATCTTCATTTATCATTTTTGTTTATATGTTTTGACTTTTCTACAACGAACATGTACTATTAAAAATAAAATGGTCCTATCTAATATAAAAAATATTTTTCTGCAAGGGCTCTAGCTTTATTTCCTAAATGACACGCTGGGATGAATACTTGTGAGGCCACATTACCTCATCAGCCCCAGGTTCTTCAGATAGGCTTCCGCTTGTGCCTCCATGATCTGTAACTTGTACATTTCGCTCTCCTTCCGGTTTTCAAGCACAGATATCTGCCAACAGATTAGAGGACGTTTAAGTATTTTCCAAATGAGAACCTGAAACCATTTTAAGGGCTCAAATTTAAACATTCCAAACCACATTCCAATTTCTCGTTAAATGAACTATGATGACAGAATCACCACAACTTGATTATGCTGTAATTTAACCCAAGTGAACACAAATCCAAACTGAGATTTGAAAAAAGAACAACAAAATGATGCTATAATTACATACGTTATCCAATCTTTTTTGCAGGTATGAAACCATGCACATGGCTTCCTGCTTAAGCCACATTCAAGCACAGAGCCAGGTTAACTGCGTGTATACACCAACGTGCATTATCAATGGTCCTGCCCAGGGTAAACAGAGGGACAAGGGCCAGCAGAATAACCCTTTGCATCCTTTGCAATCGGAAAGCCTCAGCGAAGTTATTCTCAGGGGGCCATCAAAAGCCTCTGGGGCATGCTTTTGAAATTTTAGTCTCTCTGGCTTCCCCACAAGCCAACTGGCCATTTTTTTAAGAATCACTGTAGGAAATATAGCATGGCCTAATAATCCAAGCAATCCATTGAATGCACATGATCCTTATGATGATGCCTCTTAATCCAGGTGTCCATGACCTCGACAGGGCCCATGAGGCAAACCTGCTTACCAAATGGTGGTAAAAGTGAACTAAGCAAGCTCAGGAATACAGATGAAGGATAGGAGTATTCATACTTTGGCTCTTTTTCCCTTCCTTTTCTTAGAAGCAGCTGTATAGTCGAGTCTTAATTGAAAAACTTAATGTTTGCAGATCTCATAAACTAAGCCTTTTCTTTTTTTTTTTTTTTTTTTTTTGAGACAGAGTCTCACTCTCTTGCCTGGGGCGAGTGCCGTGGCGTCAGCCTAGCTCACAGCAACCTCAAACTCCTGGGCTCAGGCAATCCTACTGTCTCAGCCTCCCAAGTAGCT
>CAUYSK010087192.1:0-29743 GCA_963575035.1 Avahi laniger | reverse complement strand
CTCTAGGTGAAATAGCATATTATATGGAATCATAGGAAGAGATTTTAGCATGGGAGTCACAGTGAGGCAGAAAGCATATAGTCTTTGTGCTAAGACAGACATGAGTTCATTGCTTAGCTCTGCAAAATAGGGCTCAAGATTCCTGAATCTTCTAAACTCCAGCAAAGAAAATCTGGTCTTAAACCAATTATAATACCTTGTTAAATCTTTATCTGCAGAGTATATCTCATTCCAAGTTGTCTGCTTCCAGAACTTAAGTAAGAAGCCTTGATATTGATCACCAGCTGGTTTCTGTAAATTGATATAAAAATTACTGCTTTTTTTCTCAACTTCAAATTTTATTTTTATTCTTGTTAGAGCTCATTAATTTGCCTCCAATTTTACTATTGATTTGCATGATTTTGATTAAATTAAAATGTATACTATTACAGTATATCGAATCTGCATTAGCAAAACTTGACAGATCATCTTTTAATAGTTCCCTACTCCTGGTTAACAATTCTGAGTATCTCTATTGTCCTGTACCTGCAGGTGGCCTCTTGGTGGAGGTACACTAAGACATGGGGAGTATCTTATTTTCCGAACAGTTTTTTATTCTTTCTGGTTCCATCATACATTAAACCATCAATATGTAAATATTTTTTGCAGCAGTTTTTGAGTTATTCCATGTCCACATTTTGGCAACAGCAGGAGTTAAATGGTTTTAATGATAGATATTCATCTCTTAAGTAGGTAAGAAAACATGGGAATGCAATGTTTTTCTTTTACTTTATAAGAGTGAATTGTTATTTGTCAATATTAACATTATTTTGACTATTCTTATCATTAATCATTTTTGATGACCAGACTTCTTTATTCTTTGGCAACATATCTTCCATTTTCCATTGGGAAATCCCCTCTGGGAGACATTAGTTCAGCTACTGCATTCTGTTTCCTTTTACACTGACTTTGCATAGCCTGCCTGAGGCCTGTTGTGGGCATTAGCTGTTAATGTAAATGATAATGATAATGAATTGCTCACTTGAATGTAGTATGCATATTTTTAAAAGGTTTGCCTTTTCAAATAGGTAATGAATAGAAGGAACTTTGGACAAGTGTGGTCCCTGGATGTAAACATCTTCTCTTTCATTAACAGTCATAGATAGGGGTTCTGAGTGCATGCCTTGCTGGCCGGTAACCTAATTGTGCAGGCCACTTTACAAACTGCCATTTCATCACTCTGGTTTTCCCATGATGTATTAAAACAACACAGGAATCAGAAAAAAAGAGATGGGGCAGCTGGTGGGAGGCAAGCTCAGTGAGACATTGCATTGCTCTTCCTGTAGTCCCTGGCTCCCAGGGTTAGCAGCATCCTTCTGGCCTCCCGTAGAGATCAGGGCTGGTGAATGAATCCCTCTCTCTGCTTGAACAGCTCACGGAGAGCCTGTGTGTGCCATGCTGGTAATCCAGGTCATCTGTTTCATATGCCTCCTGTGAGATGGAAAAAAAATATAGGTGAAGGACTCCAGGGGAGCTTGAAATGACTGATGATATTGTCATGTGGTATCACTTGGGCTTGCATATTAAGTCATGTTTCTGTCTTCTGTGTTTCCTACTCATCCTGGAAAAGAATTTAAAGGCAAACAGAACAACTTGCTAGGGTAAAAACAAAAATGTATATATTACAGGTTAAACCTGATTTTCTCTCTGGGAGAGATAAACTAAGAACATAAAAGTAGGGGCTCACAACCCTCGCTCTCCTTAGCAGGCCTAATTTTGAGGAAGTTGTAGAGTTAGAAAATGTATGTCCTGTAATTTGGGTCTGTACTATGTTTTCAAAGTTATGGTACTATTTCATGTATAATGCCTATGTGACATTTAGCTGTTCTTGTGTTCCACAAATTATTTATTATTCAAAAATAACTATCAATCATTTTTACCTACTTTATAAGTAAAATGGACTTGAAGAGAAAAGAGTAAAGCAACAAACTTATTTGAAAATATTAAGTTGGGCTGATGTCAAACTCTGGGTGGATCTGAGCACTGGACATTTTCTCGGGATTGATGACCAGCTAGGAGGAGTTGATGGTCCTTGGCTGAAACTCAGGCCATTAACTCCAACCACTCATTAATTGCCTGGAAATGTCCTGGGCTGAGGTCATTATTGCTATTATAAACTGAATTAATGCCTTGTGCTTTAGCCAATAAGATTATCTGAATTATCTTTATTTAGCATTCAATTTATAATTATAAAAATGTACCACAGGCAATCAGACCAGATGATAGATTGATGACATGCAAAATTACATTTTAAGTGAATTGTCTTTGATTCATACAGCTACCCAAAGCATTTGAAGAAGTTGATTTCTCTGTGTTGGCATTTATCAAAGTTGATTTGCTATGCTGCAGCCCTAATCTTTCCACCCTACTTCCTACCCCTGGTTCAAATTCAGGTAAATACGTTGAAAGAGATCTTCAATTCACAATATGTAGATTTGATTTTCTAGAAGTTGTAAAATTTTGGTTTTTGGTATGAGAAATTGAGATGGGTAGACGTGAGCACAGCAGAATGGGTAGGTGTGGGGATAGTGTAAATCCACGAGAAAAACTGTATAAAACCTAAAGAATATAGAGACAGTCACAATTGCTTGACTTTGTGTAGTATTTTGAAGTTTTATAATTATTTTTACATTCATTGTTCAACTTTACTCTTTCAGTAACATTTTCAGTTAAGCATGGTAGCCATTATTATTCCATTTTATATATGAGAAAATTGAGGTCTGAAACTTTAAGCAATTTGCCTTGTGTAACATTGTTCTAGATTGCCAAATCTGTCCTCAATTCAAAGTTGTTTCTCCGGTATTAGTCTACACCAAGCTTCATTATTTTATTCTGCAATGATTTTTTAAATTTTCATACTGACAGTGTCGCAGAACTAATAATAATTATTAGAATGGCTTAAAATGCCTTTTTCAAGGTATTTTAAGCTTGTTGAGTTCTTTTGAGGAAGAGTGCTACAAGGTTAACACATAATACAACATTCTGATGCTTTATGATAAGATTAATGTGCTGCTGTAGCTTCTCAAGGTGTGCTTATTTGCTTCTTTTTTAAGCCATGAATATTTGAATATTAATCTATAACCTAGTAAGGTATAGTTTTTATCTATACAAACATGTGACATTTCTGTATTTACGTATTCTATTCTATGTGCGGAAAGCCTCTGAAATAAAGAAACCTGCTATGATATAACCAGAATTTTATGGACATACTGTAGCAAGGGAGAACAACACATAAAAAAATTCTGAAAAAATTTTCTCATCTCAGTTAAGAAAGAAAGCATAGGTTTTCATCACTTATGAGTTGGCCTAAGAAGTTCTTAGGTTATGATATCAGAAGCAGAGTGAGCCTTTGAGGTGATTGATTTTTTAAGGCAAGGGTCAATGCAAACTATTAATAGATTATATTGTACTAAGGAGTATTATGCAAGTCATATGGTATTCTGTGGTTATAATCTTAAAACTGGTAAAAAGTGATTGTTCTCAGTCTTGCATATCTAGTGGGGATGATTCTTGTTATTCTTACTCCTGAATGTCTGTTCTTCTGGTCAACCCCTAGTCAGGACAGAGGGGCAGGCAGAGAAGACTCTCATTCCAGATCTATACTATTGTCAGAATCTCCAGATGATACATTATCTCAGAAACAAAAAACACTTTAGAGTCAGACCAGGGACTGTCCTTTTTTCTCTTTTCATCAAATGTGGGGTTGTTGGATCAGGTGAAGAGATAGTGACTGTGCAGAAACATGTAAAACTCCAGAGAGTCCACATTTGGCAAATGCAACTCTCACAAAAACTGAAAGCAGAATGATGATTAGAGCCAGACCAAGGTAACACATCACAGGTTCCACTGGCATCTAATCTGAAGAGCCAAGTGAACATCTGAGAGATGGATTATTCTATTTGGCCAGTAGTGTTTGTCCAAGTGCAACTCAAGTGTTAACAATGACACAGATACCACATTGACAAGCTAACAGAACATCTAAAGTTAAGACTTTGATCATCACTACTTATACCCAAGGAGTTTAGATTGGTCCAATGAGCTTCAAGAGCTGTGGAAATATCATTGATAATATCAGCTAAGATTTAATTTCCTACTATCCTTTCCAATTATATAATTTTTTTCCCACATTTTCCAATTCTATGAACCCCATTATAGAAATTATTAACTGGATAGAGCACATACAAAAGTAAATTAGTGATTCTTCTGGATTATTCTCCATAGTAGCTGATGTGGCTTAATTTTGTAAGTTCCTGGTCATATGCTGTAAGGAGACCCATTTTAAAAAGATATGTAGAGAAAAGCCTGTAATAATTATCTGATAGATGCAACTGAATTGTTTGTAAGAAACAAGCAAAGAATTGGTCTCATAAATAAAATAGTGTTCTAGATGTTAGGGTGGAGAACTTACTAGGTGTTCTAGATGGAGAAAGAATTCTCACACAGAGATTAGGATATATAAAACTAAAAAAGTTCTTTTTTAGAAGGAGAGAGATTTTATGGGGACAAAGAGAAAGAAAAAAAAAACAGTGATTGTTTTCAGTTGATAACAGAAGCCACTGTGGAGTAATTAGCAGAAGGTAGCTGCAAGATGTCAGGTTGTCCGTCTCTCCCATTTTTTTGCTCCTGGGGACTTGATTATCTCTTGAATGTGGTCAAATTGGTCTAGTGAGGCAGGCTTATTGCTGGAGGTGTGATCTTGTGGCTGTTTCAGGCAGGAACTGAGGCTGAAAGCTTGTACATACTCCACCCCCAGCTGTCCACTCAGGAAGTCTTCAAGGTTATAAAAAGCAAATTCTAAAAGTGGTTTTTAGTCTATAGGTCTAGCAAATGTAAAGGAGAAAAATTTATATTTCCTCTCTGTCCACTCAGCTCTTTTCAGATGTTGTGAAAACAGAGCCCCATGGGGTGGTTCCTGTTAGAAAGGGAGAGAGAAAAAGCTCATACGATTGATCTTAGCCCTTACTGAGAAACCATGAGTTAGATAATTTTTTGTTACTGATATTTTTGTGTTATTTCGCTAGCAAGACCATCCTTTCATTAGAGGGTACAGACTATGTGGTAGTGTAGGAATCACTTACCATGACAGGTGCACCAGGTGTCTGTTTTGGGAAGGGAAAATTCCTTGGGGTTGAACAACTCCTACTAAGCAGCTGAAGCGTCTCTGAAGAGGAAAATTGAACTGTATAGAAAAAAAAGTCCCGATATTTATCCTCTACCCTGTTAACATCCATGGCCTCTATGGACAGCACTGTAATGATTTTTGCAGAAGCACTTTGTTCTTCCAGGTCAGAGTCCATTTCTTTTTTTCCATGACTGGAAGTTAGGGTTTAACAATGCGGGGAATATTTTAAGTACCATAAGGGGCCACTATAGGAAGAATGATCCTCTGACTTGTTTAGGGTGATTACTGTAAGAATTTTATTCAAAGCATCAGGCAATTCTGGAAAGTGAATGAGATATAATTATTCTAGTAATAGCCCAAGATTTTGAACTCTTGTTTAAGTGAGGCTAGGAGTATTACAAGGAATGGTGCAAGACACAATAAATCCTATTTCTATTGGTGTTTTTACTATGGGCCTAGTTCCTTTGGTTCTAGTTTCAAAGGGCATTGTACAAGCTTGGGTAGAGGGTTGATTAGTTTCAGTCTGAACTTTGATGGACTCAGTCCCCCAAACCCTGTCAATATTGGTAAAATTTTTAGACCATGAGAAGCTTGGGACCTTGCAAGGATCTTCAAGTTATGTTTGCTTAAAACATGTGCTATAAGACAGTGTCCAAATGAGCTATGACCTGATTATGAAAAAAGAAATCCTCTGGAATTTCAAGAAATAGGTCTCCTAAAAACATTTAAACTCTTAGCTCCATTTACATAATAAATCTCTTTACCTAGCAAAAATATTCTCCAAAAATGGAGACACAATAAAGATATTTTGCTATTTAAGTTATTAAGTATGAAATGTCTGATTTCCTTAAGTACTAAGTTTAATAGTTAATATTTGTGACATTTTACTTTGACACTTCTTATTTTATTTTTATTGTAAAATAACATCATCATTCTTTCAAACACGTTTTGACTTCTGATTATCTTTCACAATTTTTTAGAACAATTTTTGTGCAACCACAAATAAATCAAAAATTTGTATTATTTTCATATATCAGTTCCATCATAAAACCAATACAACAAGGATAGCTCAAAATGTCAATGAAATGTTTGGAAAGGATGTGGCTAATGAATACACAGTATGTTGATGTTTTAAAAAGTTCCATTCTGGTAATTTTAATCTTAAAAATGAGCCACATGGATGACCTGAGACCAAGATGGGTAATGATAAACTAAAAGCCGTATTGGAAATGCATGCATCTCAACCTACACATAAATTAACAACAAGGTTTGACGTTACAACTCCAACAATATTGGACCATTTAAAACAAAACGACAAGGTAAAGAAGCTGGATAGGTGGGTACTACATAAATTAAAGAAATGTCAAAAGAAAAATCATCTAGAAGCTTGCCCTTCTTTGCTGTCACAACATAAAGATGAGCAATGTCTACACCATATTGTTTTGTGTGGTGAAAATGGATTCTTTTTGACAATCACAAGCATTTAGCACAATAGTTGGATAAAGACGAAGTGCGAAAACACAGTCCAAAACCAAATATTCATCAAAAAGCTAATGGTGTCTGTTTTGTGGTCCAGCGCTAGTATTATCCACTACAGCTTCTTGAAACCTGGTCAGTCAATTACAGCGGATGTCTACTGGAACCAATTGGATGAAATGATGAGGAAGCTTGTGATTAAACAGCCTACATTGGTCACTAGAGACTGGCCAATCCTCTTACAAGCTCGATCACATGTTGCACAAACAACGCTGCTCAAACTATAGAGACTGGACTTAAATACTTTCTGTTATCCACCATATTCACTAGACCTTGCACCAACTGACTGCCACTTCTTCCAGACTTTGGACCACTTCTTACAAGAAAAAATATTCAATTCTCAGCAAGCTGTGGAAAACGCCTTTGGTGACTCACTCTCCAGACTTCTTCACTGCTGGTATAAATAAAACACTGTTAAGATGACAAAACTATGTCAATAGTTTAGGCACATACTTTGATTAATTACTGCTTCTTGTTTGAGATATAATAAACCAAACTTTTGATTTGAAGTTGGACATTCATATTTAATGACCTAATACTAGCTGACCTATTCTACAGAAAGTACTACAGAGTATTTTTCAAGTAAAGGCAAATGATTCCAAAAGGAAACTCAGAGGTTTATAGAGAAATGTAAGGCAACAGAAAGAGTAGACATGGGTAAGTCTAAATGCTTTTTGAGTCAACAAAACAGTGATACCAGTGCAGCATGGGATCTAAAACACATCTAGCCTGGGGGCCCAGCCCTGGCAAGTCTTGGATGTCTGCTGCATTTCAGAGTTCAACTCCTTGCCTTCTGAACGCTGGGCTGGCTCTCCCTGTTGTATTTTGGATCATTAGAAAGTTCTTTATGCTCTCCATCTCCTCCTCTCCCTCCTGAGCCTTGGGTGGTCTTTTTCATTCCTGCTGCACCACTCTCGGCCTCTAGAGGGTGGATGTAGCTGGAGGCTGCTCTGTGAAGAAGAGATTACCCCGGAGAGCTCGCTCTCCATTCACGCCCCTCTCTCAGTCTTAGTTAACTGAATGCTTGGAGTGTAGTTTCTGTGGACTCTCCCTCCCTGCTGCTCCAGTTTCAGGGTACCACTCCCCTTACTCCCTAAAGATGTGAGGAAAAAGTGTTGGAGGGCCGTGCTCTCTCCGTTTCAGTCGGGCGTGACAGCAGCGGGGATCTTTCCTCTCTTTCGAGGACTTATCACTTACTTTCTGGAGCTTGGTTCATTCAGGTTTCATTTAGTTCTCAGCTCTTTAATGGATTTCAAAACCATCTACTCTTTTATAGCTCATCTGGATTGTTTTGGTTGCTATCGTGTATTATTTATTTTTGACCCTTCTTTATGGATAGTGTAATAAGCTTTGCTCTTGCCCTTCAAAAGACACGCCTTCTTTGAATATGGCAGTGGTCTTAAACCAAATGGTGATGATGGCATTGGAAGTGATTTCAGAGAAAAGAAGACCAATAGGTTTCATACTAGTTTTACTCTGATGTTAAATTCAAGAATATTCTTTATTATGTGACTATATGGAGGCCTATCATATATAACTGCCATTGTATACTGAGGTATGATTGTTACATAAGAGAGTAAAATTCTGTCAAGAATGTGTTTCTGCAAGACAAGAAAACAATTTGGTCCCAGATTTTTAAAGATGTAAATTGGGCACTAGATTTGCTTATTTGCCCGATATTTTTAAAAGTTTTACTGATCTTACCACATGCATACAATGAAGGAATGTAACAGATTTGTCAATGACAGGGAAGACTGAAGGGCCATAATTAAAGTTAGAAATTGGAAAGAAAGAGCTTCTATAGATTATTATAATATGTTCCATATTAGGAAATCAATAAAGTCAGTGATGAACTTGATACTATATATCCACAAAAGTTTATCACCAAATTTCTCATGATTTAATGGAATGTTTTGAATTTTATTTTCTATTACCAGAAGATCTTATATAAGAAATTCACTGCTTTCATAAGATTAAATAACAAGTATAACTATCATTATATAAGATAAATTGTCAGAATTGGTTACCTATGAAGGATGAAGCGTAAATATTAAAAATACAGTATTACTTGATTTTAGATAAAAGTTAAAAAATAGTAATTGGAGCTTGTTGAAATTTTAAAAATTCTCTTTCTTTGTTCCCATCAATATGTTTGTTACATTGTCTTCTTTACTGTGTTTTTATGCTATATCATCTCTTGCAAGTAGCATTGCTGTCAGTCCAATGTAGATTAAATAAATTAGCAATCAAAAGCCAAGCTCAATTGTTACATTAAAAATAAATATTGATATATGTGTTGTTCATTAAAAGTGTACACATAGGCATTTAATATGTTTCATATAGTGAACCATACTTCAATTATGATTTTTCTTTTGTTATGATTGCAGAACGACAAAATTTTATGAATCTAATAGCATTTCCATGTATTAGTTGCCTAGAAGCATACTTCAAAGAGGAACTCGTATAATTTTTGTAATTCTTTTGCTTTTCCATATGATTGCTCTAGTTATATTTGGTAAAATTTAACATCCACTTAAGCTAATGATAAAAAACTAGACTTGAATTTTGTATGTCCTTTTTCTCTATTTCATTTTATGTTCACTTATTTTTATTGTGCTTTCAAAGGTATCATTTTGTGAAGGATTTAAATTTAAAAAAAACAAACAAAAACTGGTTCTTTACCACAGATAGTTTGAAAGCATCATTCTGAAGCACAATTATAGATTTTTTCAAAATGTAATATTGTACACCATTTGAGCTCTTATTATTCAATTGCTCACTTGTTATTAAGCAATACATTTTCATGTCTTCCTGTTCCCAAGCTTTGTTTTCAATAATACATTTCAATGAGAGCTTCAAAAACTGAAATATTTTGGCACTTTATTCATTGAATTCTTTGATTCAAAATTTTCAAATGATTTTGAGCAAACACTGCTGAAATTTACAGGATTCATTTGCAAAACGTTCAATACCATTAAGACAGTTAATTTAAAAAGTAGTTCTCCAGATTCTCAAATATACTAAAATCTAATTGATGTTGGGCAGGAAAGAAAGAAAGCACATGATGCCATGAGGAAGTATTTATTTTATATTCAGCTTAGTAATAAAAATTGTATAGTTCAATAACTCTGTGTATATGTAAAACTACTTGTAAATTTGGTTAGCAGCTTCTATTTCAATTGGCAGGATATCAAAGAATATTAGATGTAATTTTGAATTATGTGTGTCCCACAATCAATTCCAAGTGCATTTTTGCTTCATTAGCCTCCTTCATTTAATAAAAATGCTGTCCTTACTCAAAATTTGTACAGTATTTGAAATATCACCCAAACACATAATTTTATCTTTTCTGTTGAAATTTATAACTAAATTTATAATAGTTTTCAGACTATGTTGGAGATTCAATTAGAAGAATAAACTTCAAAAGAGTCTTATTATGATTTTATAAATTGGCTGAAAAAAATCATTTTAAAAATTAACTCGTTTATCTATTTGAGGCCTCTGATGATACTGATATAAAACTGGCTTCATGTAACTATTTTCAAATAGGCTTTTGGCAAAGAAAATTATTAGAGAGAAAGGGGTTAATGTAACATTAAACATTTCCATATACGAAGAGCTGTTAAGTGGCCGTAACAGTTCTAAACATGTATGCACCTAAAACATAGCTATAAAATATACAAAGCAAAACTTGACTAACCTTCAAGGAGAAATTGACAAACCCTCAATAGCTATGTAGCTTTATGTTTCTTAGTTTTGACATTCTGCTTTTAACTGGTCTGCAGTATGTGTTCTAATTCTTCAATTGCAGTTTTTATTAATAAATCTTTCTATCCTTCCTGAGGCAGCGTGAATATGTGGTGTACACGAAAAGCCACTATTCCTAGGCAGCACTGTTACCAGGGCTCTCATTCCCTCCTTTTCTTGAGAAATTTGATCCCCCAGGGTCTAAGATGTCATGACCATCACCTGTCCAGCAGTTTCCTGAGAATGGCTGCCAATGAATAATACAAAAAGGAAGTTACCAACGGAGCAGCAAGAGGTTGGAATGCCCCCACCGTGTCTCCAAAAGCAGTGCTCATGCAGGAAAGGAGAAGCTGCCCTGAACCCACTTTAACACTTTACATTTCAGAGCCCAGGGCAGATGGTGAAGGCATGACAACCTACCTTTCTAATTTCTTTCATGTAAGAATTTCCATTATATCTCCAACTGCATAATTTACAGGACTTTGCCCTTTCTCTGTCTTTCAGTCCAGATCCATTTGCTCTCTGGTTGGTGGAATTCCTTTCAGATTCTTGAATAAGTTGGCAGTTAGTTCTAATTTGGGAGATTTATGTAGTCTTTTTTTCATTTGAGTGTTTTCTTATGCTTTTTGGAAAGGAGAAAGAATGTAGACAGAATAAGCCAAACCTTTATTAGAAGTCATGAACTCAAATGTCTCCTAGGACCAAAAGGCAACCTAACTAACTATAGAAAGCAAGTGGTCAAAGACAATTGGAGCAGAGGGGGACACAGTGACCTGCGTCAGGGATGCACTGCCCAGCTCCGCTGTGCTGGTGCTGGGTAGGAAGGTGTAACCAGGCATGACACATCCTTCTGATTTTTAAAGAGAACCAGGAGGCTTTTTTAATATAAACTTTCTGTTTTATTATATTATGTTTGTCAAACCAAACTTATCAGCAGACCGATTCTAGCCCCTCCATTGCTAGCTGGTAAATTCTGCTCTATGGTTTGAAAATTTTTTAATAGACTTTTGTTTCTGACAGGATAAGAAAAATCTATGTTTTTTTCTTTCTGCTCTACAGTCTAACTGGAAACTTCCAAGACAAACTTTCTTTGGAGACTATGGAAGAGCTTACAAGAACAGCATTTTATCTTTTTAGGCAATACTAATAATTTGTCCATCCGTCCATTCATCCGTTTTTCTATTTATTTAAAAGCACGTACACAGATATTGCCTTGTGCCAGACACTGTTCCAGGCACTGAAGATATAGTCAAAATTAAGACAAAGTCTTGACCTTCATGGATCTTACATTCTAAGTGTGGGTGGGTATGTGTACATATGTGTGTGTATGTAAGAGGAAGAAAATACAAACAATATATAACCAAATAAATTATCTTGTGTAGGTAATTTCACACTCCTATGTGGATGACTTAAAGTTTTATTTTCTTTCTGTCTTATTCACAGTGGTCTACAGGGTCAGCTCTGCCGTGTCCAAAGATACGTCAATTATTAAACCTCTAAGTCACCTAATCGATGAATCTCTGACATGGTTCTTACTTTCAGGAAACCTCTTGGAGTGAATCTAAGCTGAGATAAGAATAGGATTGTTGCAAATGAATTTCATCCCTCAAGTGCCAACAGCTTTTATTTTTGATATCTTGAATGAGGGTTTCTAGAGGGTTTCTAGCATTTATCTATGGTATTTACATTATAGTTTATCAAATGGCTGGTGATGGTCTTTTCCAAGCAAAGGGCAGCGGAGTGATTTGATGGCCCTTTATGCACATTAAGATTTTTACTAACCACATCGGTTATATTAAGTAATTGGAGATAGAGCCAAATCAAAACCTCAGGAGAGTGCACATGACTATAAACATTTCAGCCAGGTTTCTCATCACTGCTGATCTGAAGAATTCATGGAGTGCAAGTACCAGAGTTGAGGGTTGGTCTGAAGACCCTGGACCCTGCGAAACAATCTGGAGAACCATGTACAACTAAGCAGAGAGAAAGTGACCGAAGATAGGGTGGCTTCACTGTCTTACATACGGACATATTAGGATGGTGTGGAACAATGTGGAGAGGAAAACACAGATATTTCAAGCTTATTAAGAACTTTTTTCCTCTCCAGATCTCCAAATTTCAAGGTCAAAAAGTACCTTTACAAAATTAAAATTAGGCACTTAATGCTGGAAAAGAGTTAAAATTCCGATATAATGAAAAATGCTTTTATTAAGCGTTGATCATAACTACATTTGAGAAACCTCTCCTAGGCTAAAACTTCCATTTTTTTCAATGCGAAAACTCCAAATTATATAAAATTTGGATCTGCTTTTTTTAAGTTAACATTCAAGTCCCCGATATTAAAAGTAACTTTGGCATTTTTTGGTGTTTTGGCCAAGATAAAATACTGGATGTCCAGTTACATTTGAATTTCAGGTAATCAACAAAAAATTTTAAATATAAGAAAGTCCCATGCTGAAAAATATCTATATAAAATAAGGGAGTATTCATTTTAGAGACGAGTAGACACGATCAGTAATTACGTGTCTGCTGTAGCAGGACAAATTTCAGCTGCCAGGAGTCAACCTTGTTCCACACAAACACAACTGCCTTACAGCATTTTTATTATGTTCTATGCAATATTTAGAATATACTTATACAAAAATTATTCGTGGTTTGTCTGAAATTCAAACTTGTGTCCTGTATTTTTATTTGCTAAAATCTATAATCTTACTTATATTCTAAAAATATATCAAATATTATTTCTATAAATTTGATCTCTAGTTTAAACAAATGTTTTTCATTCCTGAAACCTTTAGTTGCTTTAGCTAAATAAAATTATAAGATAATACAGTATAATTGTTCAAATTTCTGAATACATTAAAGTTTAACTTTCAACTACCTGCGAATTCCCTCCTTTCTTGCTAAGGATCTACCTTTCTCTCCCATTCATCATATATGTTTGTTTATGTACACACACACATACACACATAGAATCATATTTGGTGACTTTTTTTATTAAACGCTTAACAGAATTTTATATATTAAAATACCATGTATTTTTAAAATAAATAATCAAGGACTGGATGGATGATTACTAAGCGATTTCAGCCCTTTTGATTTCTCTACTTAACACTTACTTTTATAAAGGTAGCTAATAACATATTTTTAGTTTTTCATTATTCTTGCTGTTCTTCTGTTAATTTTTTGTTATAATCATATTACCCCTCATTACTTGAGGTCATAGGCGTGGATTTCAGATAACCATGCTGGAATCATTTCCAGTAGAAATAAAGAAAAGCACCGTTGTTTCTCTTTCTCTGTAAGAAAGAAATAATCTAGCCAAAGACAAAGAGAAACCTTGTCTACTAGCAACTGAGGTAGAAGACTTGGAGAATGAAACAAAAATTCCAGAGAGATTAAACAAAGAATGTTCTTAAAAGAAGACAAGGATATGTTTGGTTGCAACAAGAACCTCTGGCAGCTGGAATGCATACTTAAATGATGGAAACGCAATTACATATTTTTCTGTTCTACTCATCTCTAAAATGAGAATTTCTTCATTTTACATGTATCTTCCAGCTTTTTTTTTTTGTCAAACTTTATCTTGATTTCTATTTTATGCTATGGCCCTGGAAGTTTGTTTTGAACAAATGAGATGTTTTAGTAACAACAACAAACTTAAAATCAAGCATATTTTATTTTCCTTTAAGCCCCAAATTATTATTTTATAATCAATATTTTTTCCCCTCCACACAAATTCTTCTCAATCTTTGCAAACATAAACTGAGAAGCCTTGGGATTTGGAGAAGAGAGAAAAGAATGCTTCTGGAGTTCCCTCCCATTTGAAGGAAGGGCCTTGCTTTCCACTTTGAATTCATAGCCATTGCCAGGATGACATTCTTCTACAGAGGGATGAGAGTCGTACTACAAGAGACCAAAGACCAGTCATTGACCCACATAGAACTGCTTGGCAGGAAAACATGTGAACAGATACCTGAAGAATCCTGATTTAATCAGGAAAGAGGCACATCTATCTCCTCAGTTCTTGGGTATATTCTTAGGAAATATTCAACTGTCGATTCCTATGAGTCAACTCCACCCTCTCTATAAGAAAATTGAGTTAGATAAAGAGTTGCCCAAATCCACATGGAAACCAAGAAATTCCTAGATGAGAACATTTGGAATGTTCCCACACAAAGGAGTGATGAATGTTTGAGGTGATGGATATCTTAATTGCCCTGATTTGATCATTACACATTGTATGCATGAATCAAAATATCGCACATACCCCATAAATATGTACAATTATCACATATCAATAAAAGAAGTCTCAATTTTGTTTTCTCTCTTTGCAGCAGATAAAGCTAGAATTTAGTTTAGTTATTCTTTTCAATTGATAATGGGTTTTAATGTTAGTTATATAAATAATTAAAATGTAAATGTGTACTTTAGGGTGACTCCTATATCACAAAGAGCAGAACACTTAATAATTTTCAGTAGGATCATTCTATAATATTACAACTATATTCAATGTAATAGCTATTAAAAATAAAGTTAGAATTCACTCAGCAGTAGGAAAATTCAGAATTATATGCTTATGTATTTTTTATAATAACATTTAATTGTATATTAAAAATGCATTACCTTTCACAGAAACAAAGTGAACTTTGGGGAATAAACACACCAGTCTATTTCAGTTCTCTTAAACCAAATGGAATTTGTGATCTGGAATTTGCTTTGTACCTCAGAGAACCAGAGACTGCCTGGTTGTTGGGTGATTGGATAGTTCATTAGGACTCAAGGTTCATCTTTTCCTACACAAAAGTAATCAGATGGTAAAATGCAAAAGACGTTAGCATATGCTAATTTAAAATAGAAGAATATCCACCAACTACCAACTATGACTAAATGAGTAAAAGAAATAAAATCCCCGAGGCCACTCACTTAGGTAGGTAAATTCTCCTATGAGCTCTAAGCTACCAAGGACCTAACAGGTGGAGTACAGGAGAGCACGATATCCCTAGGCATGGTTGGCCACGCGTTTGTCCTTTGGTCTGGGAGGCACTTGTCAGAACGGATGTGACTATAGTTGGGATGTGGATGCGCCATGTTTCAGTGGCACGCACTTCACTGGGCCCCGTGAGAACCTCTGTAGCTTTTGGGGGGAAAAACAGGTTTCCAAACAGCAGGGAAATTTTATTTCTAGTTAAATAGGATTCTGACATTATCCATGTAAATTTTCAGTTACGATTAAACAATTGCTGTTGTTGTTTAAAGTCATTCACTGGCTTTAATTAATTAACTACTTGACAAAGTAATTAATTAACTGCTTTGGAGAGGTAAATGTTAAAAGACATGAGTAACAAAGGCATGTTAAAGAGTATGCTAACGAATAGAACTGTTTCTTGAATTTGCCAGAACCAGCAAGAAAACAAGCTCCTCACATGCCAGTAGTATGCCTTGAGAAAATAAAGTTTATTTTCAAGTGGAATACTTTATACTTTGTTCAATATAGTTATTTTGAAAGTGTCCTGTTTTACAACTGGCTATAACATCGCTGGTCAAGGATGTAATAGATGACTGAATTTTGCGCTAAGTGACTCAAAGCCCAGTGTGAGTAAAAGTTGGGGTGACTGGCACATTTTTCATGGCATCTCCTCCCTAATCTGAACCAAGTGTGTAGGAAGGATTGCTCAGTCCTTTCAGGAATCAGGGGAGGTATAAAGGACATACCTAAATGATTTCATTTATGCAAGTTTGGGCAGAGAGTTCCTTCATCCCTGTAAATCTAAATTTGTGATTATGGCAATAATGTCTCTCTAAAAGAGAGTAAGCATCATTAAGTAAAACAATTTTTATCCTTCACCAGTATCTGTAGATAGGAAAAAAAAAAAAGCTATACTTCAAATTGACAGTTGCTAATGTTGACGAGGTTAACGTAGAGCCCATTCTTAAGGCAAAACTTCTCAACTATGTTACTTACCACCAACAAATCAGCATTCATTGCTCACTCACCATGATTTCCAATAAGCTTTGATACTCCAGTGAGATTTTTGCTCAGAATAGCTATTTATTACTGTCCTAATAAATGAGTGAATATTGTTAGAGACCATGTTACGAAACTCCTGAGGAATGCTGTTTCCCTGCAATAAAAAAGAATACAATGTAGAACTGTTGAATTATGCTGCTAAAAGTTTCTTTCACATTAAGCCTAGAAAAGAAAAGGTAGCCTCAGAGAATATAAACAATAATAATGGTTTCTTTTTAAGACATCAGAATTTTGGTGAGCAGTAATTTCTTCCTGGTTCACTCCCTAAGTAATGGCATTTCTCCTTTTAGAGATGTATTTACCACATTGGCTGTATAACTTTCTCCTGTTTGGGCCTCAGGGCTTTCTGCATTTCTCCAGATTAGAAGTGATGAGCTTTAGTTAACCACAAATCTCAGGGGTAAAGGGATTTTGTTAAGGGCTGTGATCAAAACCTAGCTATCCTCTTCTTTACTTATTCCATATTCGGCGTCAGACTCTTGCTGCAAATCTTTGTTACTTTTATGATTAGATACTTTTCTCAAGGGAGATCGTCTTCCATGGAAAGAATTAAATGTGCATTAGCAAGTCTGACCCTTTAGGGTATGTTAACACTAACACTATAAGTTCTTGGATAAAATCTGTAAGGCTCAGAGTAAGAATTAAGATTTCATATATAGACCTCAACCTCTCAGGGCATTATAAATCATTAAAACTGTCCTGGAGGTATGCTCAAGAGCTATGGGATTCCTATTAAGACTTTTTATGGGTGTGGTTTCAATGGAGATTTTTTAATAAATGAGCTGTGATTTTTGAGCTAGACAAAGTGTTTTTTCACATGTGCTAAAAGTGGCTAGATGAAAATGCTGGCAACAGTGTATTTAGGCTCATGTTTATGAACTATAGAATCAAATATTTTTCATTTTGAAAATCCAGAAACTAGTAACAATTTGTTCTTATTTAAAAATAAATATTAAAGAAATATAATTTATTCATAAAATGTTTTCAACAAGAAATTTGAAAGATATTTTATTCAGAAAGTCATTTTCTTTTTTTCTGAGAATCCCATCTAAAAGTTTATGAAAATAATTTAGTAGTTCATTCCTTTGAAAAACATTAAAGTATATTTTCCTTCTTTTGGGAGATATGCAGAACAATTGTATACTTCTCCAGCTTCCAAATCTTTCTATCAAACTTACATCAAATTAAAATGTCCTTAAAGGGGAAAAAACAGAAAATGACAGAATTCAAACTAGATAGATGCTGTAGCAGGGATAAATCAATCAAATTTACAGGTAGATGAATATGAAATTTAACACCCAACCTCATACAATGTGAGTTTTTGCAGTATTGTTGGTGATGTTATATTCTTTTTCCCTACTTGATAGTGTCATGAGATTCCTCCTCTCCCACTCCCATCTTACAATGTTTGCAAAACGCAAGGGGGTTTTGGCCTAGGTCCTGTTGCTCCTCGCACAAAGATCCAGTTATTGAGACAATGAAGATTGCCAACAAAGAAAGGAATTTTTTAATATGAAAAAAGTCTTGTCAGGAGAACGGGAGAAACTGCCTCAGATCTGTGTCTCCCCACTAACGGAGATCATGGGCTTTTTAAGGAGGGGCCGTGTGCCTTGGGGCAGGTCATGGTGCAATAATAAGGGACCACGTGCATTGCGGTCAGGTGAGTCTTGAAGTGAGTCTGGAAGTCTACCCACGGACCTTCAGAATCTCAACTCCTTTGTCTTGTAGAAAACCCACCATTTCTGGAAAACAACTGAAAAGGTCAAGTAGTTAAGGGAGAGGATTGTAAAAAAACATATAGGGATCATTGAAATTTGATCATAGAGCCGGTTACAACAATGCGGTTTAACCAGGGTCATCAGTCAAGCCGTGAGGATAAATCTGTGTCTATAATGAGTAAACTCATGAAGCTCAATGAATGTTCATAACCTACTGTACCCTGCTATTTCAGATCTGTGTATTTGAGAACAGAGTAATAGTTTTGTGGAATCCGCTTGGACTTTCAGAGTTGGTATAATGATCATTTTAAAAGGAAAACATTTGAGCTTAAATAAGGTGTGGAAAGAAATCATATCTGGACTTCTTTTGTCTGACTAAAGCAGAACCCCCAGAAAATATAGCTGCCATTAACTCCCTGCCAAGGGAGTTTCCTGCACATTCAACTGCCACGGAGACATACCTCCCTCCTCCATTGGCATCAAAAGCCCAGCAGAACCTTACATAGTTTCTCATTGAAGCTCTCCCTCCTCCACACATATACTTTGTTAAATTTGGTATATAAAGCCTTTATATCTGGCTACTGAGTGAGTTACTCATCACTGAGTATTGTGTAAATAAACCTTGTCTTTTCTCCTTTTAATCTTTCTATTGTCAGTTGATTTGCAAGCTCCCAAACACTGGACCTAAGTTGGAAGAAGACCAGTTTTCATCCGGACAGTTTTCTCATATAAAGCAATGACCTTGCTTGGCACAGGAAAATTGCATGGGATTGTTCTCCTTGGTAAAAATTCCAGTGGACTATGCTTTTTCGTAGAGTTAAGATTGATTCTGTATTTTCACATCTGTTTCTTTATTCCATCTGTGGCACAATTAAAAGCCAAAGAATGGTTCATTATTTACATTGTAAAACTAAAGGAAATTTGTTCAATATTTCAATGTATAACATTTGTCTTATACATATGAAGCACTAATTATGCCCAATTTTTTAGGACAGTGATTTTATGATAACAAGGTTAGCATTAGCTTGTTTTAGAACATTGTTGTGATGCTTATAGGTAACCAGAAAGGTATTACTAAACTAAGGCAAGGAGCATTTGGCTCGATCTTTCTTGTATCTGCACAAAACAAAATACAACATCCCAGTGATTGGCTGGAAGCTGATCAAGTATCAGCTATGGAGAGGAATATTGTAGAGATTAGGTGAAACAGAATAAAGAATATTGACTCTCAAAATAAAGCCCAAAAGTGATTAACTATACTCCAAATAGTTGGTTTTTGAAGAACAAGCAGACATTAAAAAGGGAGTCTAGAGACCAAGAGAAATCAAAGGTTCATGATCAAAGTTGATGCAGGGGACCAGGGTGTTGGGCAGACCACTAAGGGAAGTGTTTTCATCAGAAAGATACAGTTCAGCAAGTAGCTAGAAATTCATTTTCTCTGGCACCAGACAGTTTTCTTTAACCTAGAGAATTCCTCCAGTAGTAGTAGCTAAGTTTTTCCATATTTGCTTTCCTTAAAATGTTTTCACTCCAGGTTGTTAAGGGGGATTATGTGGTCTTTATTTATTAATAGTAGATATAAGGATGAACCTAGAACCCATACAACCAAAACTGAATATATATATATATATATATATACATTTTATATAATATATATATATGTATGTATGTATATAGTCAACCTCAATAACAAACAGAGAGAGGCTCTCTAAAAGAAAGTGATATTTATGCAGGAATAGGGCATTGCAAGGGGAATATGTGCACCATAGTAAACCATGTGTGTGTTTAGGGAGGTAAGGAAAGACAATAGTTTTTACAGGAAAAGTGAGGACAATTACTTAACTGTTTTGAAATAATTATCTTTGGCTATAAAGATCAGTAGTAAGAATGGTGCCAGTCTGAGGTTTTATATGCAGTATGAGGGTAGATGTTCTCACTCACAAAAGTATTTTTTTTGTGTGTGTATAAAATTTCCTCTGTGCAAGGTTGCAGTCTTTGTGGAATCTTTTGCAATAGTTCTTGATAACAGGCATTCCTGCATGAGATCCTCTGCTTCATGGCCTTCTCTGGCTCTGTTTGTCAGGATTTTTAGCACAAGTGACTTAATTTTGATTCTGACAACATTCACGTTTCCCCCTTTTGATCAAGATCTTTCTCCTGAAGCAGGGCTAACCAATCATCTTGTAGTTATATTTTGATCATTGCTTGGTGCTAGGATGGACCTGTCCCAGGTTGCTAGTCTGTTCCGACAGAGTGGGAAGAGTGAATGATGGCTAGGAGTCAGTGTCAAAGCCCTTTTGGACACATTTGAGCAACAAGGTAGATTTGGAGGGAGTGGCTCTCAGGCTAAGTCTACCTGAAGTCCATTGTTAAGTTCAATTTTGTCTATTCTGCACTCTTTTGGCTATCATCTCAAAGCTCTGGGTCAGCATTATTCTTTTAGGAATTCTACTTCTGCAGAAATGTGGCAAGTAATAGGCACAAAGATTAAAGAGAAAAATACAAAGTAAAATTAACAGTAATATGAAAAACACAGTTTGCAGAATGATTTCGAGTCATGAACCTATGCTTAAAGGCAACCAATTGAATACATCAAATGACCATGGGGAATTAGGTGAGAACTATTTTCTTATTTTGTGTATGTGAGTTTTCTTATTTTGTGTATGTGAGTCTCAATTTTTCCAGAAGAATTTATCCAGGTACACCACGTAGTATTAACAATAGCACAGACATTTACTTATTTAACCAATAGAGAATGTAGAGAAATTTTATCACCTAGTACCCTGACTGCATGAATTGAAGCAGAGCGTGAATAACAATTGTAGTAGTAATGTTGTCAAAGTACCCAATAGGGGAGTAGAGGATCTCTTGGGTTGGTTCTGTCACTTTACCAGCAGAAGCTACTAACTGTGAAATTTCAATTATACCATTATACTGCCAAGTGAAAAAGGTAGCATTACGAGGGATGAGAGTCACATCCCCGTTTTGGGAAAAGCTGCCTGCAACATTAAGTCATCAGCTTCTTGTCCTGGTTTATGGTCTGAATGTCTCTGGTCATGGCTTTGGGCAGTTCGGTGAACTTTCTGTGTGGCCCGTACATCAGGCTCGAGATTTGCTCCTTAAAATTCATTTAGCTTCACCTTACAGGGCTTTAGAAACAGAGCAGGTCCTGATTTTAATAATTCCATGAACGAAAGTTGGATTGGAGGAACCTAGAAGAATTAAAATTTAGTCTAGTCTGTAGGTAGATAACAAGAACTTGAAAACAATGCACAGTACTACCATCTAATACCAGGTGCATTATAGCTTCTCTTTCAGAAACTTTTCCTCTTGACATTGATCACATAGAAATGTCAGATTTAAAAACCTTTTGAAATTATGAAGCCAAACTAAGGCAGACTTTAGATTTTACCCACAGTCTTAAAGTTCCTGGGCCTGTCAGCAGCGACAAGTTTTACTCACTCAGTGTAAGGCTGGAAACCCTTAAAGTCAGGCATTCTATGCACATTCTAAAATATGAATTCCAGTCAAAGCCTTCATAATAAAACCAATGTTTCCAATTGTATCCTGTTATAAAGAGAGCAGATTTTTATTAAATTTATGCAAATAACCATATTGCCATAAGAATAATCACGAATATTTTCTGAATTTTGGAGGGATCAAGCAGGGAAAAAAAGCAAATACTTACATCTTTGTTCACAAAAATATACTTTACCTAATTGCTGTAAACTATAGACAGCTTGAGGGAGAAAATTGCCTTAAATCTGGAAAATAAAACCTTCAAATAAAGAACCAACAGTGTTTCAAATAAAAGTCATAAAAACATTATCTTCATCAGTTGCTTAATCTCATGAAATTAATATTTGCTCTGCTTGATGTTGATTAGCAGTTTCATGAATCTATCAGTTTCTTTATTAGAGTTCTAGAAATTTTTTTAGTCCACTGGTCTTAAAGTTATTATATTTAAGAGTACCTGTTAGAGTCTCAAAATATAAAAGATACTGTTAGCTTTCTAACATTCTCTTTTCCCTCTCAGGGAGGTGAGAATGATGGGAAGAAAAGGCTTATTATTATACTGTTGGTGTATTGTGCCTCCTGTCTAGCTGCCTTCCATAGTGTTGTTCTCTGGCTACTGACTGTGTGATATTTCCTGCCAACATTGTCAAAATTGCAATGTCTACTCAGATCCTGATTAACTGCAGCTGAGAAAATTGATTATTAAGTTACACAAGAATCGAGTAAAAATTGTGTTATTTATATCAAGCCAAACAGAAATGTAAATGTCATTATTAAGTGTTAATCCATATGGTGGTGGTACAGCAAAAGAGACTGGGAACAATTGTGAAAAATGTATTGTACTATGGGTCAGAAGACTCAAATTTAGGTCCATCCTGTTTACGAATAGTTTGTGTCCCTGATCAAATCGCTGTAACTCTCAGAGGCTCTGTTTTCTTGTGTGTAAATACCGGAGGCTGGACTTGGGAGGTCTCTTGCTCAGTGTTTGTACATTGCCAAATTGTAGTATGTAGTGTCTAAATTTGCAAACCCCAAAATTTCATTCTCCATGAAACAAATAGAGCCGGGATGACGTAAACACATTGCAGAATAGGAAATCTTACAAAATAATTTCCCAGTTTTCTGACATTGTTATTAAGGATTAAAGAAAAACTAAAATTCTTCTTAGGTGAGTCCATCATTTCATGAGGTCTAGGCAAAAATTGGGGTTTCTCCGAAACCTATACATGAAAACTTTGCCTGGATCAACACAAAATTATTAAGACAAAATGTATTCTTGCTGTTGATAATAATTGCAGTTTGAGAACAAAACGTGGAATGGGAAAGCAGAAGTAAATTCATTCCCTTGCATACTTGGAAAAGTTAAGGAAGCTGAGGCAAAGGGTACCCAAGGTTTAGACGTGTATTCCTGTGTCGAAGTGATGAGAAGGACAGGTGTAAACCTTCTGCTGTGCGTTGATATTCTCCCCTGAGGTTATTCTGGGTGAACCTAAGTCTAAATAACTCAGATTCAGTGTTGGGACAGAGATTAAGAAACTGCCATGACTCTTTTTACCAATCATCGCAGTTACTTTGCATATCTGAAGCCAGGATGAACAGAAGTCTTTGACTTCTGCAGCCAAACAGAATTTTCGTTTGTTTGTGCGTGATGCATAGACATTAATTTTCACAAGTGGAAAGTCAACCAAAACCTTCTACACAATAAGTTGGACAGAAAGAAAAAAAAGCATGTTTTTCTTACTTTGTTGGAATTTTTTTGAAATAATCAGAGGAGACAATCTTCTTGGAAATCGTAACTTCCCAAACTGAAACACCTCTTGAGAGCTTTGTTAGACCACCTTTTAAGGCATAATTCAAGACGGTCTCTCCTAGCCCAGAAAATCAGCATTTTATAAATATTTGATCCACGTATCTTTCATATCAGCTTTGTCCTACAGTTTTTGAATCCAATAACAGTTGGAGTAACACTTAGTTTAAATAATATTCTGGAAAAGATGTTGCTCACTCTTTAGTATACATATATATGCAATATTTAGCATCTACCATTTTTTATCTGCTGTTTAAAAATCAGAGCTAAATTTGTTTAGGTTATTAAACTGACCCAGTAAAACATTGTGATAATTCCTATTAGATTATTATCTCTGACATGTTACATATTTTCATGCTTAGAAAAATCACCGTTATGTCAAATTTTCTAAATTTCACATTGTATTCAGCTCCTCACGCCAAACACCATGTGGCGGCCATTGATCAAAAGCAATAAAAGCTAACCAGTTAAAACAAATAGAATAAATGGGCATTGATGCTTCAGAAATGTTTTTTTGGTTTATGTAGGGGGAAACTAGATATGCATCTTTTAAACTTTGGTTTGCATCCTATAGTAAATCACTATTTTAAAGATTGATATTAATTTATCCTAATATTAAAGATACTGCATTTTATTGGCATCAATCATACTGCAAAATAAGACATTTTCTAAGATAAGTTACATAACCTTGTGGATAATAACCATGATCTTGTAGAACAGCTTATTAGCTCTGAAGGATTAAGTGACAGTTTAAAAATATTGCTTGGGATCATCTCAACTCATCCCATTAGAAGATAAAAACAGTATACTTTTAACACTGAAGCTGAAGGTTTTTTAATCAGGTGATTATATCTATAGCTACATGACCTTCTTAAATAAAAGCAATGTGGGAAATTCGATTTTCAAATTGTAGAGAATATTAAGCTATCCAGGGAGAATCTGGCATAAGGTCAAAGAGCAAAAGGACTAAGAAAACTATAATGATTATAGAATAATTAAGCTCTAGTTTTTTGCTACCTGTAGACAGGACAAAACCATAAAAATGTTTATTGGCTATGTTGTTACAACTTTTCTCTTGTGGTTATTCTTGAGAATTAAAAACCACTCAACTTAAAAAAGAGATATAAATTTCAGAGATGATATGTCAATTTTACTACATTTTTATCTTTATAGAACTAATTTAAGAGATTTTATTTTACTCAAATTCCATTTTTCCATTAATCCCTTTGTGCTCTTTTGTGACATAATCATTTTCAGAATTAAAGAATAATCAGTTGGAATCTCTTTTACCTCTTTCATCTTACTATGTGAAGTGTTTCTTCATAACTGGTCAACCTTTACATTTAGTGAACCAGAAGTTGTCCAGTCTGAAACCCTGAAATACCCCTATTCCTCACGCTCTTCCTAGGTGCTGTGGACTTTGCTCTCTGTTATTCTGCGAACCGTATAGTCCACATCATTCGGTTTTTGCTGTTATTTTGGGTATGCAGGAAAGCACTGCACATAGGCAGTCCCCAGCGAAGATAGCACTGATTAATCTCTGCTCACACCCAGGCTGCCCATTGCTACTACTTTAAAATTTCTTATTGTTACTTCTTTGCTCTAACACCTTTAATAGAATCTCAGTATCCATATAATAAAGTAAAAAAAAAAAATCCTCTTCCTGGCATTCAAATCTTCTCAAAATTGGTCCTGTCACCTACAATGATTTCATCAGGTCTTCTCTTTACCCCTCACCCAAAGGCATCTAGCCACCCCCTCTACAGGTTTGATCTTAGTCTAGAGTCTGTCTCCAGGTGAAATAAAAGTAGTTCAGAGTCAATTTCACTGATCTGGGATTAAGTCAGGCTCATGCTTGGTCCTTGTCCTGACCTTGCACCTCAATTCAAGTGTCTGAGTGTTGCCCAAAACAACTCCAAATCCCCCTGTCCTTGGTCATCTAAATGTGTCCAATTTTCCTTCCAACTACAGGGGGGTATGTGACTTAATTCTGGCCAAAAAGATGAAAGAATAATCTCCTGTGAGCTTCTTAGAAATAGTTTTCCCCCATGACTAAAAGACAGAGGCTCATTGTAACAAGCCGTTGTCCACTTCTCTGCAATTTCACTTTCAGACCATGTATGAGCTGATGTGTCTGGGATATTTCTTTTGGAGCTTAAACAACAAATTTGAGACCCTGAGGCAATAAACCAGAGTGCCAAAGCCAACATGAGGAAGATGGCAGAGATGGAGGGAGTGGGAAGGGTGGAGAGATTCTGGAGCCTTAATCTCTAGGCCATCCTTGGGACTGCCTAACTCCAGGCCGCTTGCCAAGTAAACAGTAAATGCCAGAATGTTTTAAGGGAAAATGTTAATTAGGGGACTCTGTATCCAAATCATGTGAACTAACACATCAAGTTTCTGATTCATTCACCGGCTCCATATCTGTGTCCCTATCTTGCTGCTTTGCTAGGCACCCCAATTCTTCCAACAAGAGAGTTTTTGCATATATCTCCATATCCTTAACATTCAATGATGGACTTCCCTGATGCTCACTCAAAGTCTACTTTTTCAGGTTTCTATTTACTGTTTGCGTAGCAATGATGACATGTCCACCATTGTACTGGCTCATTGGAACATTTCCAAATGGTTCTCCTCGGTTCTACCTCACTCAGGGGGTGGGGTTCTCTCTTCATCTTCTCCCAAGTTATCCAAGTTCCTCACTCTCAGGAGTTCCCAAATGTCCAGAACTGTTAGGTGATGTTGGGTCACAAGGAGTGACATAGTGAGGGCTGGCTCCACATGTGTGAACAATTGAGTCCTAAGTTCTTTCTGCTTTGTTCCTTAAAAAAAAAACTATGAAAAAAATATCTTTCCATTTCCCCCCATTTTTAGGAATTATGTTGTGTTTGCTTCTTCCTCTCCAGAGTGAGCAGCTCCTCTGTCTTATTTTCCCCCTCCCCCAGCCTCAGATTTGCCTGTCTTTGAGGGAAATGCTGCTTTACAAATGTGTATCTGAACTAGATCTAGACAAGTATCTTTTCTGAGTCTTTAGTTCTTCATTGTTGTGGTCTATAGAAAAGAAAAGCAGCCTTCAGGGTATCAGTGAGAGAGCACAGGACAGAAAACACACAGAAGCACATAGACGATATAACTTTCTCACACTTGGTACCCTCTTTATTACCTAGTCCTCATGACAATTTCTCATGTGTGAGTCTGAGAATTCCTAAGAAGATGGGGCAATTAGAATAGCAAAGTTCTAGAGGCCAGATCAGGCCAGTAATAACCTGCACATAAGGTAGCCCGAGTAAACCTACGTAAGAATCTTTTTGTTAAAGGGCCAAGGCTGTAATAGGGAGGGCATTGCTTTATATATTAAGGTGAGATGTTCATTTGGAAAGGGGGAATGAGTGGTGAAGCTGGCCACCAAGTAGATTTGAGATCATTCCTAAACAGTAAGGGCTGGGGAAAATGAGTTAAGCTAGATGCAAGGACTGAGCACATCCTATCCAGTACATGTATAGGATGGAATTAGCCCATTAAAAACCAATCACATGCTATTCTCTCTAGCTGTGCTTCCAATATGGCAGCCAACAGCCACAGGTGGCTATTGAACACTTGTGTTGGGATAAATCCGAATTGAGATGTCTTACAAAATATATTCCAGATTTTGAAGACTTAGTATAAAAAAAGAATACAAAAATCTCATTAATAATTTGTATATTTATATGTTGAGGTGATATTTTAGACATATTGGCTTAAATAGAATATATTATTAAAATTTAAAAAAATCAATTACAGAGATTTGAATTTCAAACATCTACCAATGAGAACATCGTCCAGGACAAAAAGGAGATCTCACCATGGGGAGCTGTGTTGCCTGGTTTGAAAACTTAAAATGTAAGCACTGTGTAGGCCAGGAGCCTATCAATCTCCAGATCCTAGAACAGTGCCTGGAACAGGGTAACTCTAAAATAAATTTGAAATAATGAATTGATTAATTAACAACTTTCTCCTAATAATGTCCAGGCAATGTTACTCCTACTTCTGTTGGTCTCTGAGCTCAGTCCTGGCCATGACTTCCCTAAGGCCATATTGTCAATGACTCGCTAGGATGGACAGGTCAAGGGAAGGATGAATGGATTTATTAGTATGGGAATTTTTTTAGCTTAATTTACTGTTCCCTCAATCTCTTAAATAAAAGTCACAAAGATATAGTACTTTCAGTATCTAGAAAGATGTTTTAAAAACATCAGTAAGGGTATGAGCTTCCAAGGAAAACTAGAAATTTAAATATTATCATACTTTGTGCATACACACAAAATAAAATAAAGTGTTTTTTATCTCCTTTTCCTTCGGGTCTTCTAATTTCAATATGAATAAGACAAAGTTGGGTAGGATTATTGCAACAGCTCTTCATTGGTCTAATTAACCCTTCTTGATGAATGTGTACATATGTTTTCATTCTGGCATTCCCAGTCCACTACCCCACATTACTTTTCTCCGTAACTCATGCTACCCTCCATATTCTTCATACTATATATTTGTCTCTGTGTTTATTATCTGTCTCCTTTTACTAAATTCCAACAAGGCAGGGACTATTTTGTCCCCAGTGTCTATGATAGAGCCTACTGGTGGTAGGTGGTCAACATTACATTTCTTCAGTGAAGGATTCGATGAATAACGAATGATTAAAATGGATGTGTGCTCAGCATTTGTTTGTTCAGAAAGAAAGGTAAAGACGAGTCATTTCTTGTCCACAAACACAACACCAGGCATGGAATGTTACTGTCAAAGAAACATAAAAAATAATGTGAAGTAGGCAGAAAAATAAACTTCGGTAAATTGAAATTTAATTATTTTTTTTTTGCTTTTTGTTTGTTTGTTTTGCTGGTCAAGTGAAGCAGTGGGAGTGGAGAAGGAATAAAGAAATTTGTAACTGGTTGTCATCAATTAGTTGCAAACAGCACTGCACTCGAACCAATCCAAAATTTAATTATTAATAAAAAGAGAAAGATAAAAAGTTGAATGATTTTTATTCTAGAAGTAAGGAAAATAGATCCTCAGATTCATGAACTCTCTAATTTTGTACATTGCCAAGTAAAGTTCAACATGTAACAAGTATAAGGAGAAATATTATCTCATGATGGTTAGTTGAATTTATAGAAGTTAGTGAAGATGCAACTCCATTTTTATCACACTGTGATGTGAAAGCATTTTGCATTTCCATAAATAAATGCTACTAATATGAGGCACATGATAAAGGATCCCAAAGATGCAAAATCTGTTCTGCCACAAACTGAGGGAAGACAGAATTATGAACAAGGCAACTGATTAACCTTGACTGGTTTGTAGCTAGGATGAAATTAGATAAATATTTGAATAAAAGCACACTCTTATCTTCATTTGCATAAGTTTACAGTCATTTTGGAATCTAGAATTTTCCAGAATCATACCTTTCATATCTACCTTTTCTCATTCTCTGGTAACTGTGTTTGAACTATTTTCACAAAAGTCTCATTTTCTACACAGTGTATCATTTTTTGTGAGAAAGGGTGCAAAAACAAAGACTTGAAAAAGACACTTGCCTAAGTTTAAGGTGGGAGGTTCAGATACGTGTTTGCAAAGCAATATTTTATATTCCCAAAGACAAGGCAAATCTGGGGCTGGAAGAAGGGGAAGGACAAAGTAGAGAGGAGTTACTCACCTGGAGAGAAGGGAGCAAACATGCAATTCCTGACTGAGGGAGGAAAGGAAGGACTATTTCTTGTGTAGATCCAGGAACAGAGTGAAAAGGACTCATGACAAAAACTATGAAATTACAGGAAGCTGAATCGAATAGTTAAAATATCTGAGTTCATACTTGGATGAAGGGATGTCCCTGGATTCCAGCATAATAGTGATAGGAAAACTGAAGTGAGAGAACTCTAAAGAGGAGAGAAAGAATGAACATTTCCATTAGTGTATTGACCTGCCCAGAACACTTTTCCTCTAAGAACTTGGAGGATTCAACAGATATTTATGAGACATCTATTGGATTCATGAGCCACTAGAATAAGACAGAGATTGAGACAAGGATGAGGCACCGTCCCTGACCTTGAGTCTAATAAGTCCTAGATTGTGAAATTTGTTTTTTTTTTTTGTTTGTTTGTTTGTTTTGAGACAGAGTCTCACTGTATTGCCCAGGCTAGAGTGCCGTGGCATCATCTTAGCTCACAGCAACCTCAAACTCCTGGGCTCAAGCAATC
>CAUYSK010087191.1:0-42235 GCA_963575035.1 Avahi laniger | reverse complement strand
GGCACTCTAGCCCGGGCAACACAGTGAGACTCTGTCTCAAAAGAAAAAAAAAAAAGAGTAGAATATGTTCGATGTGATACCATAAAAAATACACACAGACACATACTGTCAAGTATATGTACACAATTTAAAAAAATAGTACATGTCATCATATTTAAATATGCAATTGGCAGAGAAGCAGATCTGGAAGGATCATACTGATAACAGGAGTTCTCTCCTCTTGGGGAGGGGAGGTGTAAGGATGAGGGTTTTGGTCGAAGAGGACTCAGCCCTTATCGGTGCATTTGTGCAATGTTTCAGCACTTTTTCTGGTGATGATTTGTTCACATATTCCGTGAATCATTACTAATTAATTGTAAAGATGGTGATTTTGTGTGTGCATTTGTACAGCTGACCGAGAAGAGATTCTGGAGTCCTTGGCCACCTTACCTGCAGAAGGCCTGCAAACTTGACTACTCCCCAGCCAAGCCTGGACACGTCGGGCTCCACCAAACTCATCTGGTAAATGTCGACAGCCAGGAATCGCTGGACCATGCCGCCATCCTTGGTGATCACCGTGCACGCGATCAAGTCGCTGTTATCTGGGAGAAAGGAGGTAGAGAACAGGATGAGGCCCAACCTGGCTGCCCCACCTGGTGGCAGTACTTGACCGACTCTCATGCTGCCAGGCAGCAGAGCCCAGTGGTCAGAGTCTAGGCCCAGAGTCACACAGACGCAGGTCTGAGTACCTCCTCTGCCAGCTATGCTGGGCAAGCTTCTTTGCCTTTCTGGTCCTCAGATTTCTCATCTGTGTAATGAGGATAACACCCTCTCCTTCCAAGTGTTATTTGTTAGGACTGATAAAAAGTACATAAAGCATCAGTCCAATGTGCACCGTGTATCAGGTGGTCAAATTGTAGCTTAAAAATAGCCAAGAATGCAAGAATCCCATTAACATTTCATGCTTTCTTAGAGACCAATGGCAGTTTACAGTTGTGACGGTTAAACTGAGTTCACCTAAATTAAGTGAAGACAGGAAAGCAAGAGTCCCCAGATCTGTTATAGGATCACCAAGCCTTGAACTTGGGGTCTGGCAATTTAGAGCCAAGCTCTGCGCTAGATGGCGTATGATCCTGGGCAAGGCACTTGGCCCCTCGGAACCAGTTTTCTCATTTGTAAAATGGGAATAATGTCCCTTATCTTGGACGTTTGGTGTGTTAAATGAGAACAGATAGGAAAAGCATTTAGCCCGGGGTCTTGTGCATTGGGGTCGTCAGCATATGCTAGGGCCCTTCTCTTATTTGAAAGTAATCTCCAAATTCAATGTTTAATTTAGTGCCTGTCCTTGAGATTTTGAAATCACCTGAGTAACAGAGGACCCTTAAACGTACAGTCTGAGTTCCCACCAGTGGAATCGTCTGCCACATTTGCTTTAAACAAGATAGCCGAACCAGGAAACAACCTAAACATCCCCAGACAGGAGGACTATTTGAGTAGGATTTTTTCCCACCAGACGGAAAATTATAAACCCATCTAAAAGTTATGTTTAACCAAACTGTGAACAGTGGTTACCTGTGGGGGGGAAGTGAGACTTGGGAGTGGGAGTGTGTTGGGAGGAAAGTAATAATGGGGGAGAACTTTCATTTTTGTTCTATGTACCACTCCATCGCTTGAAATTATTTTAAAACGAGAAAGTATTCAAGATAGACTTTTGAAATACATACAATAAACTCGAGTTTAAAATGTTTGCAAATAATTGCAATGACAGTGGAAAACATTATAATTTTAAAGGAAAGAGGATAAAAATTTCATTACTATGAGTTTGATACGTTAAAAAAAAAAAGGTATCCCTACAAAGAAATACAAGTGCAGAGAAAGGTGCCAAAACATTAACAGAAGTCTCTGATTAAAGGAAGCATGGTAGGTGGGGTCTTTTGGTTTTTCTTAACAGCTTTATTGAGGTATAATTTATACACCATAAAATTCACTTATTTTAAGTATACGGTTTGAGTTTTAATAAATTTATAGTTGTGCATTACTGTAGCCCAGTTGTGGAATACTTCCATCACCCCAATACGTTCTGTTGGGAGCACTTTAAGCAAATATTTGGTTTAACTTTATTGGCGCAAGAGGGAGGTAACACAAATGATATTAATCCTGGCCCCAAACACACATGATAAAAAACTTAGACTCAGGTATTCTCAATGGATCTCCCCTGCCCCTGCCATTTTTATTTTTCATTTGGATCTAAAGATGACAGGTACATTTCTTCTTTCCCTCTCCCTCTCCCCTCTCATCACACACCTTGGTCCAATCCTCCCACAGTGTAACCTGCCCAGGATTCTGGCTTCCTGTGGACGTGGCCCGGTCTGCCCTCTCAGCTCTCACAGGCCTCGTGTTTCTCTCTATTCCGTCCAGCAGATGACCACTGAGACAGCCAGGTACCCCCATGGCCAACACAGCACCGGGCAGGCTTAGCTGTTTGCATTTGCACTTCCTTATCATCTGTGGCAAGAGTCTTCTTTCCTTTCCCAACAGTCCAGCCAGGTATTTGTAATATTTTTTTAAAAATGCATTTTATCCTGAATTTTTAGTTCCACACTGGATGACCCTCTCCAGATCTCTAGTCTTCTGTATTATCAAAAATGTAAGTCATCATATTCATTCTTACCAACATTTTCTTGATGGTAGGTAGGGTTTATTTTCTTTACTCCATATTTTAAACATTTCCTCAATGGGAATTTTTTTAAAAACACTTTTTAAAAATAGAACGAAGACAATCAACATGTTCTTTCCTTTTTTCTTTCTCTTCCGTCCCCCGTCCTAGCCTCTCTCTGTCCCTCTCTGAACCGGACAGCTTTACTTTCTCCTGCTTTCACGCACACGCACAGCAGCCGCTCATCTGGGGGCTTGCCTGGGAGGGCAGTCATGCCCGTCACGGTGGGGTCTGCCTGGCTGCCTGGGGGGCTTTGAGGGGGAGAAAAGACCTGCCCCCTCCACGGCAAAGATCGAAAAAGGAAGGACAAACTCCAAAGCGGAACAGCTTTCAGAAACGTAACTGAGACATCAAAGCCCTGTGAGAATGCGGCGAGAAATTTCACAAGAAAACTAAAACCAGCTTTAAACTAAAACCAGCGCGACAGGAAGGCTCCCGTGGAGGGAGCCCCTTGCTTTTCAGAAGCTGTGGGGCAGTTCGGGAGAAAGGAAGCGGCTTCTACGGTTACAAGAGAATGCCTCTTCAAGCGACACCGAGGAAATGCTGGTTTGGGATGACTAGTTTGTTTGTGGGCCTCTCGGGGTATCGGGTGTTGCTTGAGGGGTCTCCTGCAGCGCCCCACCCCCCAGCAGCTCCACACACTGGGTCCTGGAGCCCTGGGGGACAGCGACAGTTCACCTTTGCATTGCCACCATGTCTTGGGTAAAGGAGGAACCCAGGACAGTTGCTGAATGGAACCCAACTTTGCGCCCGCACTAGGGGCTTCGCCTGCGGCGTTCGTGCGTGCACGTGTGGATTTTGCTGGGAGTCGGCACAGTCTCGCTGGCCTGTGGGAAGGACTTGGTGGCAGGGAGCCTGTCATGATGTGTGGCAGCCTCAGGAGCCTCCCTGCCTGACACTCAGGAATGGTAGTGGCTATGAGAGGCCAGGGCAAGTGACAGGTGACATGAGGCTTCCTGGCCATCCATACTCTGTCACTGTCCAGATGTCACAGCCCATCTGAATGCCCTGCACTTGAAAATGGCTGGGGCCTAGGACACCATTAAAAAAAATGATCAGAAGGCAAGACAGGAGGATGTCCACGCAGCATCCACGAGGCAAACGGTGAATAAACTAGTGAAGGTGATATAGTCCCTTAGGCCACGCACAGACGAGGGAATGGGGAGAGCCAATAAACACACACAAAGGTGCTCATCCTGAGAAATCAGCAAACGCATCAGAACAAGACACCAGCTTCTATTCATAGGACTGGCAAGAATAAAAATGTCTGATAACATCAGGTGCTGTGAGGACACAGAGAAACTGGCATTCTCGAAAGCTGCTAGTAGGAGAATAAATTAACAGAGCCATTTTGAAGGGCAAATTAGCATTAGTTATTAAAACTGAAAGTTTCACATCCTATGACCTAGCAATTGGTATGTTCCCAAGAAAAACATTCACATGCGTGGAACAAGAGACGCATGCAAGGATGTTGAGAGAAGCTTTTGGGTAAGGACCCAATGGTTCAGCAACAATGAATGACTGAATAAAACGTGTTCATTCATTCCGTGCAAAACTGAATGCCAATGACAAGGAATGAATCAGCTCTCTAGATATTTCAACAGAGTTTCAAGAACACACTGTTGAGTGGAAAAATCAAGTTGCAAGGTGATTTTAGTCTGTATGCAGTGCTCTGATTTTCCAAAGGGAAATAGATAGGTTATTTGCATACTTAAAATTGAATAAAGAGAAAAGCAAATCTCTTTCCACACCCTTACACAGCACCTGGGGCCCAGCCAGGGTGGGGGAAGCACCAGAGCTGGCCGGGCTCTGCCTGATCGCAGAGACAGTGGGCAGTCACTGAGCACTGGCTGGCGGAGAACCTGAGAACTCTCCCACAGCACCCTCGGGGCACAGCTGTGGGTGCTCCCAACTGGCCAGACCAGTGAGCCCAAGAGCTCTGGGGTCTAGCTCACCTCGCGCGTGCGTGCACAATCTGGGTGCCCACTCAGGCCAGGCCCTGCGCAGAGCACTGATACTGAGACTGAGGCTTGGCCCCACCTCGAGGAGCTCAGGGTCCAGCTGGGAGGCTTGGGTGTCCATTGGCAGAGCGGGGCTCGGAACCATAAAGAGCCATGCAGACTAAGTCTCCACTCTGGGTAGAAATCAGACCCTGTGGGCAGAGCAGGTGGGATGGCAGAAGTCTGTACAGCTCCCCCAGGACCCTAAAGGTGTGGTGTGCCTCCCAGTGGCACCTCGCTCCAGGGAAAGGTGACATGGCCCTCCTGCTCTGAGGTATTGTCTCTTTTGTTTTATTTTTTGAGGAGGGAGAAAATTTGCCCTTTTATTTGAAAATAATAAGCTTATCAATCTCTTTCACTAGATAACACATTCATATGTTCCCATTTTAAAAGGTATGAAACTTTTTTACGATGGACAGTAAGTTTCCCCCATCCCCCTCTGCAGAGGAGACCACCGCACGGATTTCTTGTCATCTATCCGTCACGTGTTTCCGAGCGCTCACGCAGCTACGGGCTCCCCCACCTTTGCTTTCACAAATGATGGCATGCCATGTTGTGCTTCTGTCACTGAACCGTATATCCTGGTGACAGACATATCACACACACAAAGACTCTCCATTGTACTTTTTCATAGCTGCAGTCTCTCCCACGATAGGGGTAACTCTAAATGATTTAACAGCTCCCCAACTGGTGGACATTCGGCTTGTTTATAAGCTTTTGCCAAGACAGTTGAAGGAATATTCTTATTTACATGCACATGTGACAGCAAATCTCTAGCAGCAAAGTAGAGCTGAGGGTTAATTGTTTTCTTTAAAGCACTGTGTTTTACTAAAATAAACTTATTTAAAAAGGAAACTTTATATCATTACCATGAATGGAAAACTAGAATTACTCACAAACAATAAAGTAAACATGTAAATTGATTAAAGAGAAAAGATCATTTTATTAAATTATAGTGTAATGCCTACTCTTTTGATAAAAATGGGAATCCAAGAATTAGAGAGGTTCTAAGACAAACCAGTCCCAATCCAAGACCTTCTCTTCGGTGTCACAGAATGGACCAGAGGGGCACTACCATGGATTTTCTTATGGCCTCTACTTTCCAAAGACGGCCACAGCAATATTTCCCACCCTACGCATTCTTACAGTGTCAACACTTGACTCTCCTCCCATCAAGTGTTAGGGTCCTTTCTCCTTGAACCTGAGTGGGCCTCTGTGATTGCCTAGATCAAAAGAGTACCAGCAGAAGTGATGCTATATAATTTCTGAGGCAAGGTCATAAAAGTGTTCTTAGAACTTATCCACCATGCTGTGAGGAAGCCCAAGAAGCCATGGAGATATCTGTAAAGAGAAACCAAGGTCTGGGGCCCATGGCCAATCCCCAGTCCCTCTACCCTGGCTGATGCCACATGGGGCAGAGACCAGCTATTCCCATTGAGCCCTGTGCAGATTACACATTTGCAAGCAAAATGAATGTCTATGGTTGTTTTAAGCCACTAAGTTAATTTAAGGGGGTTTGTTACTCAGCAACAGATAATTGCAATGGTGATTTAATTTAGTGCTATATCCAGGCACATTTGGGATTTTAAAATTCTTTCAGCATCACCAAGAGGCTGCATACCACATCTCAGAAGACTGGCCTAGAGAAAGGCTTGGGGTTGGTTATTTTGTATGCTCAGAAGGTCCTGCAATTATTAAGCAGAACAAAGGGAAACAGGACAGCCATTTCCCAACAGAATTTTAAGGTGTTGGGAAAGAGAAGGAGAGAAGAAAAAAGCATGAAAGAACCACCTTACCACGAAGTGCAAGTTGGCCTGGTAAAAACAGCTTGGGCTATAAAGCCAGAGAGACTGAGTTTAAATCCCAGCTCTCCCATTAATAACTGTGACCCTGGACAGATAAGCTCCCTTCTGAGTCTTGGGTTTCTCACTTATAAAAATAAGACTTAACCCCTTGCAGGGCTGTCAAGGGGATCTGAGAAGGGGATGGGGCAATGGCCCCAAGGGGCCATCCCCAATGGGGGATGCAAGCTGTGGGGTTGTTATTAGAAGTGGTCACAGTGAAATTACCCTTTATAAAATTAATAAAGGGCCACAAGGTCGGAACTGTGGTAGGGGAAATAGATATATAGCCAGCCATTGTCCCCTAGCTTGCTTTCCTATAATTGCTCACTACTCAGGAGTCACGTAGCTGATGGTTATAAAGACTCTTAGCTTTCTTCATTGCTCCCACGGATCATATCACCCTTGTGAAACCTAAGGCTGGTTTTGAGATATCTTCCAGGCTCTGCATTCTGGTGGAATTGCTGACCCACCCAGACCAGTGGCCCATATCAAGGAACTGATTCCACTGGTCTTGCAACCCCCAAGAACTGACTCAGCAAAGACGACAATTTCTACACCCCTATGGTTCCACTCCAAACCCAGTCAATCAGCAGACCCCACAGCCTGGCCCTTTGCCCACCAAACTATCTTTAAAAACTCTTTCTCCCAAATTCTTGGGGAGATGGGTTAGAGAACTTCCTCCCGTCTCCTTGCACGGTGTCTGTGATATTAAACTCTGCCTCTGCCGTGACACCTGCCGTTTCAGTGCATTGGCTTCCTCTTGAGCAGTGGGCAAGGATAAGGCTGTACCAGTAGGGTCCTCCCAGCGCAAGTTAGATCACTTGGAAGCAACCTGACTTCTGGAGCCACTACTGGTCTAGTCGGAGCCCTTCTGCTCGAGGTCAAGTCATGCTTTCTGAATGCAGGCTCTTGACCAAGCACGTCTCTTCAGAGGGAGAAAATGAATCATGGTTTCTGACCATTTCTCGGAACTCCTGTGGGGTCATGGAGTAACTAAGACACACAGGCCTGCTGGTCTCCCCAGAGAGGCCTCCCTTGACCCCCTTACCCGAGGCTGCCCCACCCCAACGGCCTGCTGTGCTTGAATTCTCCCGCATACCCTTCCTTGTTGAGGGCCGCCTCTCTGTCCAGACTGTGAGCCCCAAGGAGGAAGGGCCCCCCAGTCTCACTGCCGTACCCCCAGGAAGGCCTGGGCAGTGGCTGGTGCAGAATTAGTATTTGTGGATGGGATGGAGGGGAGCTGATGGCTTTTGGGGCTCCCATTTTGAGGCCAAGGACATCTCAACCAACTGATCTTGCTAGCTCCTGGCTGAAGCCTTCCTCCATAGCTCCCTCTGACAGGCTGGAACCATTACTGTGCGATAAATGGAGCTGATTGACTTTTGCTGTATTTAAAGGATTCCTTTATAATAAAATACGGATGCCAATACCATAATTTAATTCTTGGCGTTGGTGGCTCCAACTACATTTAGAATCAAAGTAGTCTTTATCCTTATAGCAGGACCTCTAGGCCAGCTGAATTCCAACGCTTTGAAATCCAATACGCTGGGTTTTAGCCCACAGCTGGAGTTTAGATTGGCAATTTAGAAAACACCGCTAAGTCTTTCAGGCACATGTTGCTAATCAGAGGTCAGGAGGAATGAGGAACAGGAACACGGATTCCAGGCAGGCACACCCTGGGATTCCAAGACAGCAGGGCTGCAGCGGCCTACAGCTCATGGGAGACCAGAAAGGCCCACGGCTCCACTTGCAAGGGGCCTGCGGTCCTGGCCGACTTGGTTTCTGTGCCAAGGTCTGTGCTGTTGCCAGGGCTTAGCGAGGGGCAGTGCAGGGTGGGCAAAGACACTGAGGGCCATGGACTTTCACAGGGGTTGGGGATGCAGTGCCATCCTGGGCTTTGGTTCTCCAAAGCAACATACTCAAAGATTGTCGTGGCTGAGTTACTGAAGCGAGGACACTTGCCCCTAGTAGTTTCATCAATGACAACTGCTGCTGAGACCACAGCCAATCTTTTCAAGTGCTTTTGTGTACCAGGCCCTGAGCTCCCACGTGACATGGTCCTGGGATCCTCTGAGGGCAGTCTGCTGACTCCAGAGGACACAAGTTGCGGGAGATCAGCCACTTCCCCAAAGACACACTCTGATAAACAGACTGGCCGAGGTGTGGAGCCAGATGGAAATGTGGCCTTCAGACTACCCTGACCAAGCTGATTGAAACCCGGCATTCCAGTCCCCGACGAGGCCGGGGAGAAGACCTACCCTCGCTTCCCTCAGAGCAGGGCGCAACCCCACCTGGGCTAGCTATTGAGGGTGGGGATGCTGCTGGTTCTGGCAAGGGGACAGTCAAATGACGCGAGCTCTCAACAGGCAGGCTCTGGAGGTTTGACCCCATGGAGGCCGAGGACCTGAAGCCAACTCTTTACTCCTGGGCTGCCCTTGGCAAGGTTCCCCCTTCACTGGGAACCTCGTGGTCCCTTCCAGTGACAGACCTAGGTCCTTCCCTCGCTCGGGAAATTCTGTCTCTTTTCCACTTTGGGAGTTTCTCTTCCTGGCATGCAGGGAGACTGGTGCTGGGTCTCTGCCGCTTGGGCTCTTTTCGGATGCTGGGACAGAGCAAGACAGGCTGCAGCCCTGCCCTCATGCAGCCTCCAGACCAGCAGGCGGACGGCAGCCCTTCTGAGCGGCTGGGTGCTTGGGGGATTAGCCTCTGTGGGATGGAGACGGTATCTGTGGCACAGAATAATGCTGGTGACTTGAGGGACAATCAGCATGGCATGCCTCCCTGCTGACAGAAGGCAGCTAGGGCAGAGGCCAGCCAGTACTGCACAGCTGGAGAGCACTGGGTGAATAATGGCTTGCTGGGGGATGGCGCGCAGAAGCCTGCCAGGCGGCACGAGGAGGGCCGTCAGCAGCCCAGCAGGAGAGGGCCATCATCTCCCCAGTGTCACTGCTCCATCAAAGCCCACAACACGATGAAGATGGTAGCCATTCTGCAGCATAAAAAAAGTTGCTCACATCATGTTCCTTCGGGAACTAACTCCAGTGCTTTGCAAAGAAGCCTGTGTAGATTCGGATGCGACCCCGCAGAGCGTTTGGGGAGTGACAAGGAACTGGTAAACGTAGACCCACCAAAGGAGGGAGAACTGTCTTGCATGGACAAAGCCCAATCCTTCCCGAGCCTTGATTAACCCCAAGGGGGATTCCACACTCGGCTTGTGACACTCAGAAGCCAAAAGCAGAGAGAGCGCCGCAGCGGGTGTGAACCAGCACACTCAATTAGCTTGGCTGCTTCTCCTGACAGTCAAATCAATCCTTTGAAGAAAATTAAGTAACCATTTCTCCATCAACCCAGCAACAGCTTATGGGTTATTTGCTGCAAGTAGCAATCAATTACTGTGTCTTCTTTGTAGCTCCCTAAAGTATCCCTTCCCAGCACGGCACGGGGCAGCTGTGAAGTGCGATATTTCCTGGATGGAGAGTGGGTCTTGGCACCTCTCTACCACCAGGCCTGTGAGCTCCGTCCCTCTAAGAACAGAAGGCAGTAAAACATCCTGGCGTCAAGGCTCCTCAGATTTGCAAAGGAGACCAGCAATTAGGTATGCAGATACTGGGGAATGTGCTGAAATCCAAGGAAACTGTGACCTAGTGCTTGGTTCTAGGAGTGGACTGTGATTGCTGGGGCAGCCGTGACAGCCGCCACACTGGCGTTCTCCCCACCTACCTCTGTCCGCAGCGCCGAGAGCAACCAGTGGCAGCACTGCTGAGAGAACTCTGTGCTTCCCAACACATTCCAAGCCCTCTCTCCCCAGCCAGAGCACCGCAGCCGCGGGGAAGCCATGCAGGGGACAGCCGCGAGCTAGGCCTGAGGCTGACCACCTGGAGCTGAGTCGTAGCTCTGCCACTTTCTGGTTGTGCTGATCCTGGGCACGTGACTTCACTTCAGTTGCCTCGTCTGTAGGCCAGGAGCAATAAAATGACTTTACATCTCTACTTCGAGATTTGCAAGCTGGAGTATTTAGGGAGAAGGGTACTGAGGCCTGCAATTGACTCTGAAAGGCATTAAAAAAAAAAAAAAAAGATAAGCCATGCACCCTGGTGTGGGCCTGTAGTCCCAGCTACTCAGGAGGCTGAGGCTGGAAGATCGCTTGAGCCCAGGAATTGGAGGCTGCAAGAAGCTATGACTGTGTACCTGCACTCCGCCTGGGTGACATAGTGAGACCCTGTCTCTTAAAAAAAAAAAAAAATCCACTGGTGGATAGACAAGCAGGTATGTGATAAGACAAGTATGTGAAAGTTGGTGGTAGGACGTAGGTGGTGGGTAAAAGGCTGTTCCTGTACGATTCTCTCGACTTGGGTGTATACTTGAAAGATTTCAAATCAAATGTTAGGGGAAAATTGACTCACTAGGGTTCTTGTGCAGTGACTTTCAGACAAGTTACGACAGGTCTGACACAAGGTGGCTGATCCACACACAGTTCCTGCACTGTAATTATTATTAGTTTTCTGACCTTCTTGTCACTTTTGTGTGACTGGTTACCTCACTGGGACAATGCATTTGGTTCCCAAGTTTGAATAGCAGGGATTTGAATAGGAAGAGTTCGAATTAAAGGGGGTACCTGTAGGGCTCCTTCTAGAACCCCTTAACCCTGCAGAATCTTTACATCTCCCAGGTGGTCCCAGGGCCACCAAGGCCACTGTATCGATGTTCACTTGGCAGCTATACATGGATAGATCTGTCATTGGCTCATCCCTCAACTGTCTGAGCAGTTACTGGGCAATGAGGCGGCTGTTTGGTGACTAGTACATGGCCCAGGAGGGAGGGAGGGAGGGGTGCTGGGGCCCTAGTTTCAGACAGGAGCCCAAGGCTTGGGTAGACCAGGCACCTTGCCCCAGGTGCCCGCAGGGTGAGGTGGTGCTCGCTTTCGGCTCAGCTCTCCACCTGCTTCCAAAGGCGGGGCTTTCCACCGCTGCTGCCTTTCTCTTAGTTTGAAATGCATACACCATGCCTGGTAAAATCAGGTGGCTGGTTTTCACAAAGTGGCCAGGAAAACCGGTCACATATCTTCATCTTTTTCCCTTAGAAAATTTCAAGGGACTGCGTTCTAGGGAGAAGAAGGGATGATGATTTTGTCCTCAGGTCCCCGCATGGCCAGAATGTGCATGGGCAGCCGCTCAGGAGTACATAAAGACGGGCAACTTGCAAAGGCTTTATTCCTTGTCCCCCTTCGTCACACTGCACGGAGTTTGCAGACAGACAACACCGCGAAAACATAATTACCAGAAATAGAATCCCAATGAACAGTAATTCCAAGTAGAGCATGGCATATCCCCTTATCAAGTGACACACTGCACGCCAGAGGCACAGATCTGATCTTATAATGCACTGGTGACCACACTTATCTCTACACTGGCTCTCGGAAAGCCGCATTTGCATAGCACATTGCATAATTTCCTCTCTGAAAATGGCTCTGTTTAGCATGACTAAATAAAGTTACCTAACTCGATGAGGCAGCCGAATGGAATACTTGAGATTTCCAAGAAAAGATTTGAATACCTATGCCCTTCACTGTGCAGCGCAAGATGGACTAATTCAGATTCGACTTTCCTGCGGCTCCTCCTTCCTGCTTCCCAGCAGCCTAGCAGCAGGAAACAAGGACATCCAGGTCTTCGGGAGCCCCCTGCGATGTCTCTGCTCCGGGCCCCTTCACAGGATGTGGTCGGGGACTCTCCACTCCATACTGCTGGGTGGCTACCATGTGCCAGGCACTGGGCTGCAAGGATGGAGGAGACAGATGATGCATCCCTGCTCTGGGTGGCCTTTTGGAGGCTCAGTTTCCTTATCTGAAAAATGGGGACACCGTTACTTTATGGGAATGAAAGCAAATGGGCGGAGGTGCAGAGAGGGCTTGTGATTTTTCTCCATGTGCATGGAGTGGGCTCACCCTCCTTCCTTCTTCTGGATAGAAGGTTCTTGAAGACAGGGGCCACATCTTTTCTTTCCCTTGTATTTCCTCTTTATGATACCTCATCTGAAAAGTGCAAAAGGGTGTTCCAGAGAGCAAAGCCTGGCCCAAGGGATTCTCCTTCCTCGGTGGGTGGTGGTGGGGTCCCCCAAGGCAGAGAACATAGTCTAGAGTGTGTTGAAACCTCTGGGATTTGCACTGCTGACGTGGCTAGAGAAGGCATACGTGGGTGCCACACATGTATCTGTGGGGGATCCTGGCACCCACAGATGCTGGCCAGACTTCAGGGAGCTCGTTGGGTCAAATGGCTCCGATCCTGGCATTCTAGGCTCTTCCTGAGTCAGGAGACGTCCTCTCATGCCAATATCCAACCCATACCCTCTCCTAGAGACAGATCAGGGACAGGGGGAAATGGCTTTGTGGATGGAACAGTGTGTATCCACGTTTCCTCTCACTGTCTCAGACTTTTCACTCAAACGTTTCTGGGCTGCTTCCCCCCAGATGGACCCTGTGCTTGGTAAAGAGGACCACAGAGATGGCAAGATTCACCCCTCAGGAGTTCCTGTCTAGTGGGGGAGCCCAAACAAGTGACAATTACATGCCGTGTAACAAGAGCCATGGCAGGGCAAGACCAGGAGGCTGTAGGAGGCTAGAAGAGGGGCACCAACATAGCCCATAGGTCAGAGAAGTCTTCCTGTAGGAGGTGACATTTTAAATTGAATCCTGAAAGTAGCCTAGAAATCGGCCAAGCAGAGGAGGAGGCGGGTAGCGCCATCAGACCTCTCTGATGTGTTCCTGCCTCTGAGCCTTGCTGGCCTGGCACCAGCACCTCCATTTTCCACTGGTCCTTTGGGGTTTCAGGGTCTTTGCCTCATTTCATTCACGACATCTGGGGCATCTGCTTGCCCATCCCTTGGGCCCTCCCTCTGCCTCTGTCTCTTCTCTGAATCTCAGCCTCCAGGGGCAACTCTGCCTTGTGGAGAAGGGCATGCCGAGGGCCAGACTGCCCGCGACTTTAGCCTGAGCTCTGCCACTTCCCAGTGTGGGACCTCAGCATGCTGCCGCCTCCCCTCCAGTCCGCAGGACCTCATCCCATGCACAAGCGTGATGATAACAGGATTTCCCTATAGGGTTGCTATGAAGGCTCAACGACATTCATAAAGTGCAAGAATAGTGCCTGGCACTTAGGAGTAACAGAAGCTCTCCGACGCGCATGCAGCAAGAACTAGCAGGGTTGGGTGAGAAAAAGTGAGCTGAGAGCGAGAAGGCGCCAGGGTCTGACACCCAGCGGGGCCACTTCCTAGGCTGTGTGGCCTCAGTCGAGGCCACTGACCTTCCTGGGGGGGGCCTCAGTTTCCTTGTATCTCAAATGAAGAGGCTGGGACTAAACCACATGCCTCTTTTCTGATGGGAAAGAACGTCTAAATTTCATGCCAGGGGACACTTTTATAGCCGTTTGGCAGAAATTAGTTCACAGAGTGAATGCTTACCGGCATAGCAGTCTGATTTTTAATTAGCTTGTGGGAATTCAGTATACTTCAAACATTAACAGTAAAATATGGGAGACCTCTGGTGGAGACAAGCCATACCTTTAGACTTAAGCAACAGCTGTACGCTCCACAAACCAAACTCCCTGCTTTATGTGTTCCGTCTCTAGTGTTCTGACTGATTACCAATAAACTTCTGGCATGAGAGCCACACTTGCAAAAAGCATGCGATTTAAAGTAATATGGTTAAATGTGAAACTAAATCTTATCAGGGTACCTCTGTACAATACTACACGCCCCATCAGATGGCTTTCTTTACATTATTAAACTATGTTTCAAACATGATAGAAATTGAGACTCTTAACTATTTTTCTGAGCTTTTTCTTCTTTTAAAAATGAACTTGTACATGAACTCCTCCACTAAATTCGTGATGAGCAAAATAGGAACGAGAGCTCCGTTCATTCATTTAACTTTAGTCATTCAAGAAACTTTTATGGGCCAGGCGCAGTGGCTCACTCCTGTAATCCCAGCACTCTGGGAGGCTGAGGCGGGCGGATTGTTTGAGCTCAGGAGTTCGAGACCAGCCTGAGCAAGAGCGAGACCCCGTCTCTACTAAAAATAAAAAGAAATCGGCTGGACAACCAAAAATATATAGAAAAAATTAGCCGGGCAGGGTGGCACATGCCTGTAGTCCCAACTACTTGGGAGGCTGAGGCAGGAGGATCGCTTGAGTCCAGGAGTTTGAGGTTGCTGTGAGCTAGGCTGATGCCACGGCACTCTAGCCTGGGCAACAGAGCGAGACTCTGTCTCAAAAAAAAAGAAAAAAAATTAAAAAAAAAAAAAGAAACTTTTAAGGACTATCTTCTAGAATGTTAGTTCCACGAGGGCAAGGATTTTTGTCATTTTTGTTCACTGCTCGTGGCGAGACACATAGTAGGTGCTTATTAAACACTTGCCTACTTTGGGTAAGGTGTTGGTGAGACAGAGAGAAAAGGCTCAGTCCCTGCTCTCAAGGGGCTCAGCCCGGGGGAGAAAACAATGAATAGGACATGCAAAGTGTGGCGGGTGTGAAAGCCAAGGACCTGCCTGGGCTGAGGCTCCCAGGCCAGGGTGAAGGGGTAGGGAGGGGACTCTCCCAGATTTGTGGGGCTGGAATACGAGCATCAAGGCAGCAAAGGCTGGTGGGAGGTGAGGCTGCAGAGGCTGGGGACTTGTCAGTAAGAGAGGCTGTATTAAAACCACGCCAAGGAGATGGCCAGGAACTGGGGATTACGGGAAGGTCATTGGGGTAACTAAAGGTTTTTGCCTGAAATTTAATTCAGGCCTTTAATTGGTAGTTCATAATTAAGACCTAGACTAGAAATGAAAATATACATGAAGAAAGGGTTTACTAAGGAGATATATATATGTAAAATAAAAAAAACACAGGACTTTCCATTCATTCCTTTGTTTATCAATTCATCAAATATTTACTGCGTATGTGCTATGGGCCAAGCACAGTCCCAGGTCCTACTCGGCAGGGGTGAGAATGAAGGTCTGCCCCTCATGCACGGTTTGCTGCGTGCAGACAGACCATAAACCAATTAAGGAAATAAATCTGTTAGTATCAATTGTGCCAGCACAATGGGAAGGCAGCATTTACCTTGCTTATAGACCCTTTTGCAAAAGTTCATTTGCAAATTCTGCAAACAGACTGTTTTCAGAAGTTCCATCCATTTGCAAATCTGTAACTATGCTAATTTCAAATAATAACAGTTACCATGTATTGGATATTTACGAATCAAGTAGCACTCTGCTGAGCACTCAAAACCATCCAAGGTGGCAAGCACTGCTTTCTGTGCATTACACATGAGAAAACTGAGGCCATGACAGGTTCAGTAATGGCCCGAGGTTGTGTTGCTAAAGTTATGACCATTGGCAAGGTCAATTCCCAGGACCCCAGGCAGGAAATACCCACAGTGAGTCAGGTCTAAATTCCTCCGTATTCTTGAAACCAAACCCCAATCCTGTAAAAAGATTCCGCAGGCCACACTAAGTTGGGGGGATCTAGACCAGCCTAACAAAATGACATCTGGCTGCCTGTGCTAAGAGATCAGCTGCCTTCAGAGCAAGAGCAGGGTGACTTCACTTTGGCCAGGCTGCATGCACACTGTCACCTTCAGTTGCTCTTGCTAAATTCTTGGCAGAGGAAATCCACCAGCAGGCAGAGAAAGAGAAAGGTTAAAGAGAGACAGGAGATTTCGGCAGCATGGTAGGAGGGCTTAACATTATAGAGGGCGAGAAAGCCCAGACTCCGAGTTGCTGAGTGCCCCACAGCCCTACCTGCTTGCTAAAGCATGGCCGGCTCTGACACCCTTACGCCTCCTTGAACTTGATGCACAGAGGCAGGTTCACAGGGCTAGGAAGCCCTGTGATTCACATTTTTTAAACAAAAGGAAAGAAAAAAGCTAGTGAGGTTGTCCACTAGTAAATAAGGTCAGTCACGGGCAGAGCTGCTTGGCAGGGGTGCGGAGCCAGCTGTGCCTCTCGCCCCCAGATGCAGCTCTGGCTAGATAAGAATCCCGATCCCCACTGTTTCTGCTTCCTGCCCTGTGCTGAGCGCTTAACACGGTGCAAGCTCTGGGCGTCCACTTTCCAATCTGTAGACAGGGGTGATAACAGCACTTGGCTTCCAGGCAGTGAGGAACTTCGAGAAGCAGAGAGCAAGTGCCTGGGCAACATCACGGTCACTGTTGTCACCCTCGCTTCACCACAACCACTGCCTCCAGGCACAGATGAAGACAGCCGGGGCTCAGCATGTTGAAAACACGCCGTCACACTCCAGTAAGTGCCCGGGCTGGGGTTCTGAACCACTCCAAACCTGTGCTTTTCTCGTCTCCTGATTTTGTCCCTAGCTGCTACCCAATAGGACTTTCTGTGTTGACAGAAATGCCCTATAGCTGTGCCGTCTAGTACGGAGCTACCACACATGTGGCTACTTACATTTCGATGAATTAAAATTAAATGAAATTAAAAATTCTGTTCCTCTGTCAAACCAACCACATTTCAAGTGCTCAGCAGTCACCTGTGACTAGCAAGACAGTGGAACAGAACTTTTAATTTTATTTAACCTTTATTGAATTTTCATTGATTTAAATCCAGATGGCCACAGGAGGCCTGTGGCTACCGTGCTGGGCAGTGAAGGGCTAGAGGAAGCCAGAGAGAAAGAAGGGACCCGGACCACCGAGTGGGGCTGCGGGAATCAGCCCAGCTTCATTTCTGCCGACACTTAGAGTTAGCAAGACCCGTCCCAGAAAACCGGGGTCACACAAAAGCAGCCTGGCCCAGGGCCTCGGAGCTCCCTGACCTGGAAGGAACGGGAAGCTTCGGCCACACACGCTCTTGGCTCTTGGCTCACTCAGCGTGGGAGCTTTCGTTCTGTTGTCACCTTGGCCAACATGTCCCCTGCAGAGCCCACAGAAGGAGCATTCCCACAAAGCTCTCTTTGTGTCACAGACCAAGTAGGTCCAATTGGCGGGCGTGGGGAAGCCAGGAGCACGGGAACAATGAGGCTGATGCTCACTGCACTGCTGGTCTCACAGCTGGGCCGATTACTCGAGGGTGCCTCCTTCCCTGCACCTCGGCCTCCGAGACGAGCAAGCGTCTGACACGCTCTCTGTCTGCGTCTCTCTCTGTCCTGGCCCCCACGTGGGGCTGGCGCAGTGGAGGGGCAGGAAGGGCTCCTTGAATGAAGGAGCTAAAAAGCTACTCCCAGCTGGCACTTGGGTGGGAATGTGCAGACGCCTGGAAAGGCCGAGGCTCACACACAGCGACTTGGGAGGGAGCCAGGATTCCCTGAAGTGAGGGCCACTGACAGCCTTGGGCACCGACACGGGTTTTGAGCACAGACTTCTGGGCTCCAGCCCCGCTGGGCTGAGTCTTAGGGGGCACAGCCTGGGAGCATCTATGGACCTGTGGTTTGGATCTCAAATACCTTCACAGATGGTCACACTGTGACAGATGGTCTGACACATGGTCACCAGCGTGCTCTGCTCTTAGTGAGGAAACCGTGGCCAGGACCTGGGTCTCCTTACTGAGGAGCCTGACAATTTTTTCAAGGAGGAGGGGATTTGGCAGTGACACTACACAGGCCCCAACCACCATTTGGTCCCCGTCCCCTCCTGCGTCCTTGGCACACAAAGACACATGTTCTCAGCACACAGGCTCACGTGGCCCTTCCATGGAGACGGGGCTGAGCACAGTCTGACTGCTGTCTCTCCATCGCCTCCCCTAACTTGCATTTTGCTAAGGGCTGGGCGCCGAGCACCCATTCTGTTCCCCACTGTGCCAGAGGGTGCTGCAGAGGCCTCAGTTCAACCTCAGAGCAACGGTTCTCAAACTCTGTTGGACGTGGCATGACCTAGGGATCTTTAAAAACACAGTTGCTGGCTCCTGCCCCCAGGCGGTCTGATTTAATTGGCGTGGGGTTGACCTGGACACTGGGAGTGACTCTAGTACACAGCAAAGTTGGCACATCGCTTGGCCTTCCAGCTCCACCTGGGGAGGCAGATCACCCTACCCTGTCCCCCATGGGCCAGCTGAGGAGACGGACTTGCCCAACGTCACATCCTGAGCCAACACTGAACTCAGCCGATTTGATCATAAGGCTGTGCTCCTGCTATTACAATACAAGGAACTTGCAGCCTGTGGATAATTAAAAACAAAACACAAAATCCTTTTTCTCATCTTACCCTGCGACGCTGGGGCAAGATGTTGCAGGCCATTCATAAAACAGAAGTCCAACGGGGCCAAAAAGCTGCCGAGGTTCTCACGGACAGGGAGAGCTCGTTGAAAAAACCCCAGTAAATACAGAGGCTGTAGTGCAATCCCAGGCTGATGGATTGCTCCGGCATCCTCAGGAGTTAATTAGAACAGCCCTGAGCCCAGTCCTGAGTGTCAGCACTCTTTGCCGTTAATGATTCAGGTAAGGAAGGACGCAAAATAATAGGGCAGGGAATGAAATTAATTGAGCTAAGCCTTTTAAAAATATTTCTGATACATCAAATTCTAATGAAAGATTAACACACACAATGGAAATATTAAAAGGCACTTACAGAGGCGCCCCAACACGGAGAAAAAGAAACCTGCCACGAGTGAGGGAGCTGATTAATCTTTCAGATAAGGGAATTGGTAAGTGATGCGAGGCATTTACTCACAGCCGTGAACTGAAGTCGGGAAAACAGCCCCTGGTTGCTCCCCCAGCTGCTCACACCCACGCAGCCTTCCTGGAGGGCAACTTGGCAATAGGTAAAGTCTTTCAGCTGAGCTTGCCCTTGATCTCACAAGTCCACTTCTAGAAGTTTAAGCTACAGCCATCCTCGTGGATAGGTGTAGAGATTCAGCTACAGAGAAGTTCATACTCAGGCGTGAAGGGGCTTAAAAAGGGAAAAACTCACATTAGACCCTCTTGATGGAATGTTACATAGTCAGTTTTTTAAAAATGCTGTTAAAGTAGTGTTTCCTAAACTTTAATCATTTCTTTACCATCCTAAGGACTTTTCCATAGTTGTGACATCTGCACCATTTACTTGATATTGTCTTTCAATTATGTTCCCTCCTTTTGTACTTAAATTTATTTTAAAAGGAAACCTTGTATCATTATCCATTTACATAAATGCAAAATTAGCATCATCTGTCAATAGAAGACATAATTGTTCATGTGGACAAAATATTCCTGTGTGTGCCAACAAAAAACCGTCTCAGGCACCACCTCCTAAAAAGTCTGGCTGAGAAGAACGGCTTGGCTGATGACGTGGCAGGGCATCCCATGGGCCTGGCGTGAAAAACGAAGGTAACCAAACAGCATGCACAGGGTGACCTCATTTTGTAAAACGAACTCATGTGGTTGTCTTTGGGTTATGGTATGGTTACAAGTTTTATGAAATGCTTGTCTCTCTTTTCTCAGTTTCCTACAGTGAACTGATAATACTTTTATAATCAAAAAATAAATTTAGAAAAGTGTCAGTGGTCCTGTATTTCTCCTGTGGGTCCCTGTGTGCCTTTTGAGAGACAGGTCTGGAAGGATACACACCCAGCTGTAACCCTGGTTACCTGGGGAAGTGCGAAGAAAGGGTAGGAATTACTTAGTTTTGTTTTCTGACAAAGACAAGGTATTTACACTGTATCTGTGTCATAGAAAGTTAATGGCCAGGCGTGGTGATGTGCACCTGTAGTCCCAGCTACTCGGGAGGCTGAGGTGGGAGGAGCTTGAGCCCAGGAGTTCAAGGCCAGCCTGGACAATATAGTGAGACTCCTATCTCTAAAAATAAAAATAAAAAAAATTGGCCTCTGCTCCCCAGGGTAGTTCTGCCCAGCACTTAGCTCAGTTATTCTCCCGAGAACAGAGTTGGCCTGTGGACAGATGGCCAGGACCGATCAGGGAGAGCCCAGGACCTCGAATCAGGACATCCAGCCTTGATCCCTCCACAGGCTTTTTTCTTGTTCATTCTACACTCTCCTTTCTTGCGCTTGTTACCCTTCCTACCTTTCTTCTCTCTGATTCTCGCTCTAAGCGTGACCTAGAAAAGGCAGCCTTTCCATGTTCCATAACATTACCGCCCACTTTTTCCTGCTATGTACATCAAAGATCCCAAGCTCACACATTCGAAACAGAATGTCATTTAAATGACTACCCACTTAAAAAAAAAAAAGATTAGCAACTGTTCAAAGAAGAAACAAGTCATGGAAAATGTGACTTTCATTCTGGTTCTGCTTGATCACACCTCCTAAGAAGACAGCAGAGACTTCAAAGGCATCCCGGGCGGTGAGGGGCCCGGCGCTTCGGAAGGTGAAGTGCTCCATCGCGGCGCTGCCCTGGCCAACTGTTTCCATGGTGTGCTACAGGTCTCCCCCACCCCGCTGCTTCTCAACCATAACTTGATTCATTCTACAGACTTCACTGATTTCAATGTGATTCCTGTAAAGTTCATGGCAGCCATGCAAAGCTAATTTTTCACATTTGAGTTCTATTATGAACTACAAGACAGAGGCAGTAGGGAAACGAGACGGCGTATGCGGGCAGTGGGGCCAAGGCAGGCACGCAGGGCCCCAAAGGGATGAAGGGAGGGATGTTTTTCTGAAGAACTCAGATGCGAAAGAGACACACAAGGTCAGTTCTTAAGAAGGGAACTGCCTGGGGTGGCCTGGAAAAGTGATGTTGTTGGGGAGGGGGAAGGTGGTGTCTGCAAATGCCTCAAACTTAAGAGGGCGAGGCCTCCTGGGGCTCTCAGCTGTCCCCGTCTGAGCAGCTGGAGCCAAGGGGGCCCATTAAGCCACAGGAGCCCTCTGGCCTCCTCCATAAACCGCACACCTGTAGATGAAGCTGGCTCTGGCCCCCAGAAGGTTTACTGGAATCACACTGTAGGACTGGAAACTCATCAGGCGCAGCCCGCCTAGCATTGGCCTGGGGTTTCTGGGCCAAGCCTCTGGAACCCCTGACTCATGTCACCTTTCAGTTTCCTTTTGAGACCCCAAAGCCTGCAAATTCTGTCACCTAAAGGTGACACAGCAAGGTGGTTCCTCAGGACCGGCATGGGCTGGGAAGGGGCCCTGCAGAACTAGCAAGTTCCCTGGAAAAGATTGAGATCCGGCACCATTTAGAAGAATGGAGTCAGTCCTGTTTCCCACGCTGCTGCTACAAAGGAAGGGGGAAGCAACTGCCACAGCCCCCACAAGGGCACGACGACACCTGCCTGCCATTCAAAGGCCCCCATCACTCCCACCCCAGTGGGTCAGGAGGCCGGTGGCTCTCCTCTCCTAACCAATGCTGCATCAGACACACTGCAACACGCCCGAGGTGGCTTCGGTCATTGTCCTCTCGCTCTCAGGCCAACGAGAGAGGTGCATTCCACCAGCTGCCACCTCATCTTACTACCGCCAGCCCCTAACTGTGGCTGTGGAAGTGGCCTTTTTGGAGCTGCTCACAGCTCACTTGCCTTGCCTTCTCGAACTCCTGGGCTCAAGCAGTTCTCCCGCCTCGGCCTCCCAGAGTGCTAGGATTACAGGCGTGGGCCACCGCGCCCGGCCACTTCCCTTTCCTTCTAAGGGGCCCTTTCTCTAAGTGGCCAGGCCCTCTGTGCCCTGGGCCCTCTCTCCCCCATGCCATGCCCTCAGCCTGGCATGCGTCCGCCCGCCCTTGTGTGTTTGGCTGATGTTTACTTCTTCAAAAGTAAGTTCGTTTTGTTTCAAGAGATTTTTACTTGGTAGCTCCTCAGCGGCAGGCAGCATGGATAGAGAAAGGTGACCTGTCACTACCTGCCTTCCGCCGAGGGAAGTGGGGGAGTAGACCACCGAGTCTGGAAACATCACTGAGGTATCGGCTGGGGGGGCCCACAGCCGGCTGCCCTCGGCACTGGGAGCTGCCATTCCTGTGCCCGGGCACCACAGGAAGTGTCGCTGGTGTTTCAGAGGCCGTGACGCACTCAGAATAGACGTTTTTGGGTCCCAGCCTCACACTCGCTGGGATGCGTATGGCCACGCAAGTGGAGGCTGCTCCCCCTACATGGGGCCTCCTTTCTCGCGTTGCTGTGCTGAGCAGGTCTGGCTGAACTCACAGGAGACAATGGTGTACTCCATGCAGTGCCCCCCAAAGCACCAGGAACGGGGGGCACAGGCTGTGAAGGGGCCGGAGGGAGTGGAGGCAGGGGTTGGGGAAGGAGGAGGCTCCTGGATGGGTCTGCAGGGTCCCCTGCTCCATGGGATCTCAACAACCAGTGTCTGCTCCTGGCTGCCTCTCACTGGCCTGGGGACCGTCACGACGGTAAGGACGACGATGATGGCCACCTACACTGAGGATACATTATGAGCCAAACACTTTTTGGAACATGTAATTCTCACAACCACCGTTTTTAGATAAGGAAACTGAGGCCCATAGAGTCCCAGGAATTTGCCCCAGTACTCAAACCCAGACAGCGTCTGACTGCAGAGCCCCTACTTGCACCACTGTGCCAAGAAAGGAAGGGAGGGAAGGAGGAGGGGAGGAAAAATTGTGGGGGATAAGAACTGAAATCAATTATGTTCAAATCTGTTTGCAAAATAACTTTCAGGAGAAACGCTGGAAAGGCCTGCAAGCCAGGGATGGTTCCATCGTGTTTTTAAAGAGCTCATGTCAATGGAGCGTGGGGGGCTCCCACAGCAAGGTCTGCAGCTGGGGGTGCTGTTGCTCACAACACCCAGGGTGTCAGCGCACCCCTGCTCGGGACCTGCACTTGAGCATGCCTTTCCTGCAAAGAAGAGTGGGGTGATTTAGAAGGGGGAGCTCGGACTCAGTTCAGCTATAGCTGAGTTACCAGAAAGCCTAGCAGCTCATGGGTAGCCTCACTAGGAAAACCCTAGTTCACACCTACTAGAAGCCTGCTGTGTTTCAGGCATCCTGTTCAAAGCTTTCCTGACAACTTTCCTCATCTTCCGGATAAAGGAAACCTCAGCTCAGGTTAAGAGACGTGCCGAAGTCACCCGGCTGGAGGTGGCAGAGTTGGCTTGAGTGCCAGTGCTCGGACACCGGAGAGCCCCCACTTACCCGCTGCCTCTACCTGCCCCTGTGTCCGCGCCTGCCCCACACAGTGCCAGCCCCCGATGACAACCCTCTGGAGCTGGGGGAGGCCCTGAGACTCAGGGGGTGCAGAAAGCTGCGGGGTCCACAGCTCCAGCCGCCAGGTGGTGGATCACACTCTGGCAGCGTGCACTTGTCTCCCTGCTGCCTCTCTCGGCCGCCGGGACCAGACCTGGAGCGCCCACCGCAACGCAGGGCTCCTTCATCGAGTGGCTGCAAGTAAAAGCCCATGGGCTTTCACTCAAGGCCACACACAGCTTCCCTTTCCCTTTGAAATAAGTGGTATCTTTCTCAACACCGGTTATCAATCTCCTGTTTCTTTTAATAGAAGCAGTTCACGGTGTGAGGTGGGGCAGGTACAAACACAGGAGGGAAGGCTGCTCACGTCAGGTCTTTACTGAGAAAGGAGGGGGGAGCTTTAACACAAGATCCGCGAGACTCCCAAGACACCAGGCTGTGGATTCTCTGGAGGTGGGGCAGGGTGGGCAGGTGGGTGGGGAGTTACCAGAAGACATGTCACAAGGAAATGGCTTACTCCGAAGACATGGAGCCTCCAAGGCGGTGTCTCAGATGCCCATCAACACCACACTCTGCTGTCTGAGGACATTCATCACATAGGAACTCCAGCTGGGTTGCCCACAGTCACTTGTTTGACCGGCCCAAAAGTCATTCAATGAATCCACAAATGCAAGAAAGGAATGAACCATTTTTAAGCGCTTCGTCAAGCCAAGAATTTCAAAGTGCATTCAAAGTGAACACCCGGTGGGTCACCCACATTGACATATGCAGCTTGGTTACAAGAGGCAGGTCTCCCTTCTGTGGTCCTTCTGAGGAACTGGAATGCAGGGGACATTCTTTTATGCAATGCAGTGTTTGGCAGAGAATTAAATAACTAAGCAAGCATATTTCTGGGACTATTTAAAATAAATAACTACCAAGTAGAGGGTTGGGAACGTCTAAACAGAGATTCCAAGTGTGAAAGATTGGTGGAGGTTTGAGAGAGCGCAGCTGCATGGCCTCCCAAATACACAGGAAGAAGGCAGGAATTCCAAACTCAGGAAGTCTTTTCTGGCATCTCTTTGATGAGCAAAGACAGGAATGGAAAAAACGGAGCAGAACACAGGGCTGGTTGGTTTGGAGTGGTGCCTGGTGGTGGCTGGGTGGGCTAGCCTGTGCCGCACGCCGTGCCCAGCGCTACTCAGCAGGCTGCCTTGGTGTGCTTACCAACGCCACTCCCTGAGCTGGGCCCCTCCCTGGCACCTGGGGTATGGAAGGCGACATTCCTGCAGCCATCTATGATCAGGTAAGCAGGTGGACAACGCTTACTAGATGGACGTGCTTTTGCCTGTCACACACTGATACAAATGACAAAGGCTGGCAGTGATCAGTGCAGGCGGGAGGTGAGGGAATGGGCAGTTTGAGAAGAGCTGTAACCTATATCAAGAAACCTGACTCTGAACCCAGCCAGTCCACAGCTAGGAATCCCTCCTACCGAAGTACCGCACTTGGGCACAGAGCTGCTCACGAGGCTGACGCTCCTGGTCCTCCGTGAGTGAACAGCAACTGGACACAGCCCAGTGCCCAACAATGGGGTTGCCGCACAAGGGACGGCCTTTCGGGTGCTCCCGTTTAGTGCAATATTGGGCAGATAAGCGCCACCCTGATGTCCCGACACAGGAAAACCCCACTTTAAAATGCCAAAACCAAGTCAGAGAGTCACAGAGTGAGACACACATGGTCCCATTTGTGTAAAAACTACAGCTACAGTCGTTCACTAAGTAAAGAATTACTGAGTACCTACCAAGTGCCAGGCCTGTGCCTGCGCTGGGGTGACAGCGGTGAGCAAGGCGGGCCGCCACTCTCTGTGCGGATGGACGCGTGTGTGCGCAGATGCACGGAGCGCAGTCTGCAAGGACACAGCGCAGGTGGAAGCTGGCGCTGCTGCTCGAGAAGCCGGCAGGCGGGAGGAGCGGCAGGGCGGCTGGGAGAGGCACTTTCACTTGTGACCGTACACACCCTGCCCTGTGTGAGTCTTTACCATGTGAATGTGTTTCTGTATCACTTGGTGGCCTAACAAGTACACCTTTAAACAGCAAAAAGAAAACCTGAAATTACTGACCCAATGGTAGGACCCCAACCTGACTGGGCCCCAGATGGCACCTACTCCGTGGGGTGAGGAGCAGAGGTGACATCAAGTGTGTGCCAATTTTCCGACCAATGCCAAGGTTTTGACTTGGCATCATTTCCGAGCCCAGCAAAAAGAACAGGTTTGCAGAGCGCAGGCTCTAGCAGCCCATCACAGCCACGGCTGGCGGGCACGGCACACTTCAACCCGAGGCTGTGCCTCAGAGGGCACAAAATCCGACTCCCTGAGAGCATGGAGCGTCCTGAGCCTGCCCGCCCAGGGGTCACCGTGGGCCTTCTTCTTTGACAGCTCTCTCACCCTTGGGCTGATCATATGATCTCTCAGAGCCTCAGGTCTCAAAGGCATGAAATGAAGTTGCTGCCTGCTTCTCAGTGCAGGAGGATCCCACATTTAATATCTACAGGTGGTTGTAAAAAAATAAGAAATAGTTTAGGTCCATCTCACCCCCCCCCCACTGCTGAATGATGCAAATCACAGCTTGGCTTCCTCCCAGATGTCAGAGTGGGCCCTGCCCTCAGGACCAGGTGAGGCTCTGTGGGCAGGCAGGGGTCCCAGAGGCGCCCTAGCAAGTACACCTATTGTGCAGACTGCAGGGGGAGGCGGGGTGGGGATGGCCTGAGATGGTTTTAGATAGCATGTGAATGATTTTTCATTTCATTTTAGTCATTGTATATTTAGCTTCTCATGTTGTAGGAAAATATATATTTCGTTTATCGGTCCCCTGATTTCCTGGGTACAGGTTAGGACTAGCTTTACCTACTCCACCTTGACCTGAGGGGGAGAAATTACTAATAGGTTCAAAGAGAAATATTAAATAATGGATCAGATAGTTGGTTCTCTGACATGGCAAACATCTCAAAGGTGGTGCTCGAAGGCCTCTGCCGAGGGATTACTGGTGCTAGGCACAGAACAGCCTCTGCCACGCTGAGGTGGCATGAAGCGAATGGAAGGAGACAGGGTAGCACTGACTTAAAAGATGACACCAGACCCTGGAAAGGTAAGGACAGGGTCATCTCTTCTGGGCAATGGCATAAAATGTCTCCTCGACCATCTGAACTCGGTACATCTTGGCTGTCTTTAACAGGGAAATTATTTACCAGTAAGTTAACACCCCAAGCCTTCCTGCAGCCAAACACTGTTAGGACAACATGGACCATCTTACCGAATCTTCGTAATAACCTCACAGTTAATAGCCCCATTTTACAGATGAGGTTAAGTAACTTGCCCAGGTCACAGAGACAGCAGGTGGCAATCTAGAGCCAGGTGGTGTGGCCCTGGGCCTGTGCTGCTAATCACTGCACCTATGACTTCCACCTGCCAGGCCAGGCATGGGCCCAGGGACCCCTACCTGAGCCTTATCCTTGGCTGTGGTGCTCATGTGCACACCCCAGAAATCAAGGAAGCCAAGTTCCCTGGAAAGAATCGTCATCAAAAGTAAGCACAACAACAGCAGTAATAGTAGCAATGCACTTTCCACAAATGGCAGCTCTGTGCTTTACATACACTATCTTACTTCACCTTCATGGCCTCCCTGTTAAGCAGCCATTACTTACGATTCTCCCTACTTCACAGAGGAGGAACTAAAGACCTGAGAGGTAAATCACTTCCCACGGGCACATGGCCACCAAGTGGCAGAGCTGGGACCCAGGTCGGCCAGCCCCAAAGTTCATGGTCGGACCCATCACGCTCTGCAGCCTCCGCCGTGCAAACCAGTTCTGAAGCCCTGCCAGGCAGCCGACCCAAGATGTGGCCGCGCTCTTCCAAGCTCCCCTCTCTGCTGGTGTTAGGAGAGTGGGCTCTCAATTCCTGTAACCCGAGGGCCATTCTGGGGTTTTCCCAAGTGCCTGACGGTCAGCCAGCAGCAGTGATGGTTTAGGGACATTTGCAAATCAACCGCCTTTCCCCTAAAATGGGCCTGCCCTATCTCAGCCCAGCCCAGTATTTGCCTAATGTCTTAAAATTGGTCAAGGCCAAATGCATTGAGTCCCTCTCTTTTCCTTTCAGTTTCGGTCTTTGCTCCTCTGATTTCTCGTTAGTTCCTCAGATTTCCTCCTGCTTTGTGGTGGGTGCTGGGTGGTCTGATCCCCCAAATACCCAAGTGCCAGCTGTTGAACTAGGAGGTTCCCAAGAGACATGCAGGGGATGTGTGTTCATCAGCGTGGCCGACACATTCACTGCTCCCCAAATAGTTGCCCTGCCCCGTTTTCCCAACCCTGACAGTTTAGTGAGGCCACTGGCGCAGTGAGCATGAAGTGCATCCTTTCTGCGCTGAAGCATTTAAGCACCAGCGAATGGCTCTCCAGCTCTTTCCCCTCCCCTGCCGCAGACCCAGAGGAAGTGGGTATGTGCCAGGCAGCAGGCACAGCAACGGGACAGAAGTGCCTCCATCAGCCTTGTCTCTGAGTAGCATGCCGCGCAAGGCTCTGCTGACCCACGTGGGACATCAGAGTGAGCAAGAAATCAATCTCTGTTGTATTAAGCCGTAGAGATTTCAAAGTTAATTTGTTACCGCAGCACAGCCTGGCCCGACCTGACTAATCTGGCGCAGGAACACTTGGGACAAGGGTCCCAGACACAGTGAGACCCAAGACCACCTCAGGACAATAGCGCTTGCCAAGTGCTTATAACACAAGGGCCATGCCCTAGATAATTTCACATGCGTTTGCTCACCAAATCCTTTATGCTATGTTGTGGGGCCTCATCATCCCCGTTTTACAGCTGAAGACACAAAGACTTGGAACGCTGAAGACAGCAGCCAAGGCCTCGTGGCAAGTGACAAAGCTGGGACTTGGCTAGTCTGAGTGCCAGGGTACTACCCTCAGCATCTCCAGGGGCGCCCGACCTGAAGCAAGCCTGCTTCCTCCTTCACTAAACCATCCCTGTTTGTTTCTCATAAGCCACCAATGTGCCCTCTGACCGTCCAATTAAGGCCTCTGGGGTGAAGAGGGGCCTGTCACCTTACGCTTGGACGGCCAGGCTAAAACCCCTCCATCCCCATGATCCTATCAGAACCCAGGACATGGGCTTCGCGGCCCTGTCCGTAAACGAGTGCAGTGTTCGTCCTGGCCAAGAAGGGTGCCAGAGAGGTGTCTTTCAACCCTTCAGACGAGGGCACACTCCAGGGGAGGAGGGGCTTCTGGAGTCGGCGCCCTTCCCCCAGCCCTGACAAAGGCTCCCGCTCTCTCTGCAAAAGGGCTGCTGATTTATACCCAGGGCCAAGGAGAGGCTCCCCAAACCTAGGGCCCCCACGGGCCGTGAGTTATTCCAGCCTATGTGCAGCCATCTGGCTGCGGGCCCTTTCTGCCTGCAGGATTGATGGCTTGTATTAATTTTCCTCGAGGTAATCACCACCCAGCTGGCTGTTTCTCCCTCAGCAGTGTCTTCAGGGGAGCTGAACAGGCTTTTCAAGGGATTGGAAGGCGGCACCAGGTGGATCGAGTACGATTTACTAGCTATTCTGAAGTACTGACCGACCTTTAGAGTTTAGAATTGCCTCCCTGCACGTGAGATGAATCATGTAGCCGGGCCAGTTCAGAAGACGAATGCCGGCCCTCGAATTAAGTCTTGATCTTATTCCAAATTCCCAGGGAAAAAAGAGACCAACCCTAAGTGGGGTTGAGGGTTGAGGGACTGCGTGAAATGTCTGTCAGACAGGAGGTTCGCAGGCAGCCCTTAGGCCCTGGAATCACGGTCCGTTTTTGCAAAACAGGGCCCATGTCCTCATTTGTAGGCTTGAACTCTAAGTTGCTCTCTCATTTTCATTCACTTACATCTCACAAATCTTCACTGAGCAGCTGCTGTGCTGTCAGCTCTGGGATTCCACCGTGAACAAGAGTTCCTGCCCCCAAGCAGCTTGTTCCTCCATGAATCGAATAATCACACGAAAAGAGAAAACCACACACAGCGGGTAATGCTGTGAAAAGGAGTGACCTGGTGGTCAGAAAAGGACTTGCTGGGAAGGGACCTGTCTGCAGAGTGGGAGGTGTCAGGGAGTTAGTCAAGCAGAAGCGAACACAGTGTTGGGTGCCTGGGTGTGTCCCAGGCAGAGGGACCGGCTCATGCTAAGGTCCAGGGGCAGAAGGGAGCATATTCAGCACAGTCAGGGAACTGAAGGGGGGTGGCGTGGCTGGGTCTCAGAGTGGGGACATAGGCTGGAGAGAGGGCTGAGGGTCAGAATGCACGGGCCCTGGGCTTGGGCCTTGGCCTTGTCGATGAAGAGAGAACAGCAGCAGAGAAGGCCGAGGCTGGATGTGGCTGCCGACAGAGGCAGCGTCGTGTCTCCCCAGGCCCCCGACCTCCTCGACCAGGTGAAAACCCCACCACTGGTTTCCATCCCAGGCAGAACAGACAAGGAGAGACCAGAGACATCACTTCTCCCTCTCTAAGACAGACTCCGTGACAGGCCCCCCTTGGCCGGCCTCCCTGCCCTCCTAGCTCATGGGAGCTCCACAGACAGGAGGGCATGGGCGGGGCGGGCTTGCTCTAGTTCAGAAGAGAGGGCCGGGGCTGAGGATTAGGGTGGTGTTTATTCTGGGCCCCTAGCCCCAGCTTTAGCTCAAACCAGGGTTGGGGGAAGCTGGGAAATATTATTATAAACATGCTAAAGAAAGATAAGGCTCTAGAGTGGAAAACAGCTGGGCGATGTTAGGATGGAATGAGATGGGGTGGGGTTTGTGGGAGGAGATGGGGGGGGCTCTGGGAGCTAATGGGCCTGGGGTCGGGGGCCACCTGGACCCCTCCTGGTTGGGGGGCCTTGACATATAAATCTTCAGACAGTGCCTCACACAATCACCTGCCAATGAGGGAGGCTCTGATTACCCCACCCATTCTGGCCAGCTTTGGGTCTGCAGGACTTCTCAGAGCCTTTGACTGGGCTCTACAGAATTCACTGCAGTTGCAGGGTCTGGGGCCGAGGGTAAACCCAAAGAGCTGCTGGAGGAAGAGCTGCACGCTTGGTCCATGTTGGCTCTCCACCTCCCACGATTTCCAGCACTAAATATAACCCCACACCCACACACAACCAAGCAACAAAACCAGGATGCAGATCTGCCAAATATGGAAGTTTCCAAACTCCATAACCAGGGCAGGAGGGACCCACTACTGTGGACCCAGATGTGAGCCTTAGGCCTCAGGAAGAAAGTGTCCCTTTCCAGGAGCCAAGAGAAAGCCACGGGAGCCAGGGAAGGGGCAGGGCACACGCAGTGCTGTCCCCAGGTTGGCCCCACCTGGCACATAGCAGGGGCTCGGTCGGGCTGCTGCAGCAGCAGCTCTGACCATTTTTACACGTGAACTTGTTCCCAGTTCACCAGTAAACCCACTGGGACTTAAGTTTCATCAGGTCTCACTTGCAATCCCTAAGTTTTAACCCAAATGAATTCCTGTCTTCGGTGTCACCCAATATCACTTAGGGAGCGGGGTCAGCTCTTATTTTCAAAAGAAACACTTTCTTCACAGCAGGAAGAGAAGTGAAAGACTGAACATGGGTCTTCTGGGGAGGGGCAGTCTTGACAGGGAAGTGACACCCACCAGGAGCCCTCAGTCCCTGGCCCTGCAGGGGTGAGGAACTGCCACGAGCAGAGATGAACTTCCACAACAGCAAGTCATTGTGACTTCCCACGAGCGTGCACATACACATGGGCACACTGTGTTTTTTGTTTTTTTTAAGAGACAGGGTCTCACTCTGTCGCCCAGGCTGGAGTGCAGTGGCACTATCACCGTTCTCTGTAACTTTGAACTCCTAGGCTCAATCGAGCCTCTTGGCTCGGCCTCCAGAGTAGCTGGAACCACAGGTGTATACCACCATGCCCGGCTACTTTTTATAAAAAAATTTTTTTATAGAGATGAGGTCTCGCTGTGTTGCTGAGGCTGGTCTCCAACTCCTGGGCGCCAGCGATCCTCCTGCCTTAGCCTCCCAAAGTGCTGGGATTACAGGCGTGAGCCACCGTACTCAGCCGTGGGTTTGTTCTTTAACCAGAGCCGTCAGAATCAAGGGAGGCATCTGTAGAACTTCACGGAATTTCAATTCTTATACATACACTGGAGGCCTGAATCAGAAGGCTTTTCCATCATGGTCAACAGTGTTCTCATTTCTTGAAAAAAAATAGCACACAACACATTTATTGCATTTCATTTTAAAATCCACTTTAGTCAAGGACTCACACTCTGTAGCAGACCACTTAATGACTGGAACTGTCTAATCCTTTCCTGGAGAAAGTTCCCTTTCAAAAGCAAACTTGGGCTTTTGGTTAAAATTCCTCCTGGCCAAAGTCAGCTGGAGAAAATCCCCTACTGTCCTCACTCAGAACTGCTGTCCTTCTGGACTCACGTGCACGCGAAGGAACAACAGGGCCCTGTGGCTTGAGGACCTGGGGGAGCGGGTGCCTCGTGATTGTGGCGTCGGAGGGCCGTGGAGGAAGATGACTGAGCCTTTTCGGGCAGAAAGGAAAGGAAAGCTCGGGGAGCCTGACCTGGGCTCCTGGGAGAGCCCAGCCACAGGGGAACCAGCAGCAGAGGCACGGGCAGATGGAGATGGGCGAGGATGGCAGGCCACGGTGGGGTGCCCAGGGCTTGGGGAGGCAAATGGGGAACATCTGGGGCAGAGACCAGGGGCATCCTAGAGATGCAGGGTTGGTGAAAAAAGAGTTTTAACTTGGGCCGGGCACGGTGGCTCACATCTGTAATCCTAGCATTTTGGGAGGCCGAAGCGGCCTTGTAACCAGGAGTTTGAGACCCTGTCTTCACTAAAAATAGGAAAATTAGCCAGGTGTGGGGACCCACTCCTGCAGTCCCAGCTATTTGTCAGGCTGAGGCAGGAGGATCACTGGAGCCCAGGAGTTTGAGGTTGCAGTGAGCTATGATCACAGCACTGCACTCTAGCCTGGGTGACAGAGTGAGACCGTCCTCCCCTGCCTCAAACGAAGAGTTTTAACTTGTACCAGTAAAGTGGAGCCCCAGTCCAGACAAAAGGTGCTTGCTGTTCCTGAGACCCAGGGGCCTGCTGGGTGTGCCTCAGCTCTGCACCGGGGCTGGAAGGTCAGAGGGATCTGCTAAGGTCAGGGTGGCACGCAGGGCCCAGGCCACATAACCAAAGAACTTCCGAGGGGTAGCTGTGGAGGGGTAGCTGTCCGTTGCCTGCCCACCTGCCACTGGTTCTCGGGGATTCCTCAATCACAGCCTCCGCCTACCCCTCCAGCCCCATCTGCTGGCAGTTTCTACATCCCGCCCACGGTAGGTTGTAATGGCCCCAACGATGCCCACACCCTAATCCCTGGAACTTGTGAGCACGTTACCTTACAGAAGGGATTTCACAAGTGCGATTAAATCAAAGGTCCTGAGATGGGGGGATTATCTTGGCTTATCGGGGTGGATCCAAGCTAATCAGAAAGGGTCCTTAAAATAGAAGGATGAGGCAGAAGAAGAGGTCAGAGTGATGCAACGTGAGGATCTGGCTTGCGGCTCGCATTGCTGGCTTTGAAGATATGGGTGGGCCGTGAGCCAAAGAACACAGGTGACCTCTAACATCTAGAAAAGGCAAGAGAACTGATTGTCCCCTAGAACTTCCAGAAAGCAACAACACCTTGATTTTAGCCCAGTGAGACCCATGTCAGACTTCTGAACTCTAGATAATATAAATGTGCATGTTTTAAGTCACTAAGTTTGTAGAAATTTGTTAAAGCAACCATAGGAAGGTAATATACCATCCAACGTTCTAGACATGGGCTATTGACCAGGGTTGCCAGATGCACTTTGTGTGTTCCCTTTGGATGCCCTCTCTGCCTGGAACATCCTCACCTGGCTTGTCTGCCTGCTCGACACTTGCTCAGAAAGACATGTGCCTCGACAACTTGGCTCTTTGAAGCAATTCTTACCCCCGCTAACCCCACCCCCGGCAAAGGCCCAACTAGTCTCGGTGCTTCCTGCTGCATCCTGCAGTTCCCATCGCAGCACCTGCCCATCTCACTCCAGCAGCACGCCTCCACTGCCCGAAGGGGGGAGGGCTGTGTCTTATCCTTTTCTCTCCCTGGCGCCTAGCACAGTGCTCACCACGCAGTAAATGATGGAAGGATAGGCGCAAGAGTGGGCGAGTGGGCGCAGGAGTAGACGAGTGAATGCATGGAGGAGCCTGAGCCAGGAGTCAAGTGCACAAGTTCTGTAGTCTGAATCTTGTCTTTGCGTCCTGGGTCCCCCACCTCCAGGCAGGGCTTGACATTGGGCAGGGTACTTAGTCTCCTTGTGTTGCGGCTTCCTCATCTATAAAATGGGGATACTAACAGGACCTATGCTGCCAGCTTGTGAGGGTAAATAAGTTGAGCCGTGTGAAAATGCTTGCACCAGTGCCTGGCCCGGGAAATAGGCTGCTAGATGGTATCTACTGTCATTACCATGCTACACAGCAGGGGATGCCATGACAGGAAGGGAAGCGGCTGAAGCCCGGGGCCCTGGGAGACGTCAGGAAGTGGTGACAAGGGCTGCATACATCTAGCTTGGAACCTTCCGCTACACGCCGCTTGGGACGCAGCATTTCCACCTCCAGCTTCCTCTACAAGAGTCTGCGAGTGGGGCTCATCGAGTGCAGGCAGCCAAGGGAAGGGGGCCCAGCAGGCAACAACGAAAGCTGCAGATCTTCATCAGTGTTGCTGCTCCGAAGGATGCAAACCATAGCCGGGAGAGAGGCGAGTTTTATGAGAAACCAGTTAAAGGCTAAAGGTTAACCGGAGTCATTTAAATGACATGCATGTTTCCTGGCTTTGCACAGCTCTGGAAAACCCCAATTGCATTTAGAAAAATGCAAAGCATATTATAAAATTTGAAAACCTGGGTACAGGTAATAAAAAAAGATAAATGCAAAAGATAATCTGGATGTGCCAAGCTGAAAAACCAGGAAGTTGCATGGGGCTTTTCTGCATGAGAGTTTGGCAGGGAGAGGAAGGAAGGGTCTATCTCACCTTGAACTTTGGATGACAATAGTCCAAGGGGTGGAGGGGAAGATGGGATGAGAACTTTTAGCTCTTTCTTATAAGCAACGTCATAAGGACTGGGAGAGGCCAGCTCGTCCCGTCGACTTCTGAGCCTCCATGGTATGGCTGTCTGACTCCAGCCTGCACAGCCTCTGCTCTTGAGGCATTTTTACAACTGTGCCTGAAACAAAACAGGCCACTTCCAGGCCTGGCACTGGTTCAGGACAACCAGGAGAGTTAGGGACGGCTGGGGTTTCAGTGTTGCAGAGTTTGGAGCTCTGCAAGGGAACCTCCCGCCTGGCCCACGGCAATTGATTATAAACAAGGCCAAGCACAGGGTGGTTCTTTCGCTGCCTGAGCACACATGGGGGCTGCGGGGCCCTGCAGGAGGCCCAACTCGTCATCCAGGCCCTTCCTCTCTCAGACCAGGAGCCCAAGGCTTGAGGTTAAGTAATCTGTCTTTAACTGAGGTAGAGGCACACTGTGCAAGGTTACTTACATAAACTGAATTACATGCGTTCAGGAAGCAGGGCAGGAGAGAGGGAGAAGTGTAACAGCTATAATACTGCAGGCCTCTCTGGCTGCCATACTCCGGAAGGAGCCACAAGGGCAGATGGGAATCTGCCACCCTGGCTCCTCCTGCCTCTCCTCTACCCCTCTCATGGGGCCCAGGTAAAGAAATTGGCATTTCAATGTGGCCAACCTCTTCCCAGAATGCTCAAGGCCAGGGGCCACTGCAGCCCTGAACTTAGGACTCACTGTGTTGGACTCCTCCTTGAGAAATCTCACTGTTCTACCAGGCGGGGGACTTGGATGGCACCAACTTCAGAACCTGGAGAGAGATGCGACTGCTGTATCATGCCACCAAAGCCAGCCTCCCTGGCGACATCTGGCTCGTTAGGAGGTGGGCAAGGAGGGCTCCTAGAAAGAACTAGAATTTGTGGACAGCAGCAAAGTAGAGACTAAATGTTGAGTTCCAGAACACTCCTCGCTCTGTCTCACCCCACAGTTCTCAATACTGGCTATGCAATAGAATCGTCCAGGGAGCATTTAAACATACAGATGCCAGTGCCTCACCCTGGAGCAGGTGCCACAAAAACTTCCAGAGTGTGGTCTGGGGACAGAAAGCTTTCAAAGCTCCTGAAATGATTTTAAGGCACAACTCAGGTTGAGGTTCTGCACTGACACACTGCACTGTGTGTCCCCGACACAGAGGGCCCCAGGGAGGGGATCCTGCCCCACTCCCTGGCCTGGGGCCCAGATGGATGGCGCTGGGGCAGTTCCTCTGCTGTGCAGCCACATGCTGGGCAGTGTGGCAAACCGATTTTCACTTCTATCTTCAGGCAGGTCAAGGTGGAAATGACAGTTCAAGCTTTTAGATGTCCCAGGTTCAGTATTCTGTACATTTCTTAAAAGCTTAGAAGAGTGAACATTTGACATTCATTTGAAAAATCAGTCCAGACTGACTATGGCGCCACACATTGTGCCTGTCACCAGGATTACGGTGATCCTCATACGGGAGTTTTTAAGTCTTAAATCAGAATGTTTGCTCTTTGTTTTTTTTTTTTTTCAAGAGATAGGGTCTCATTCTGTCACCCAGGCTAGAGTGCAATGGCACAATCACAGCTCATTGCAATCTCGAACTCTGGGCTCATCAAAGGATCCTTCCCCATCAGCCTTCTGGGACTACAGGCGCCCACCACCACACCCAGCTAATTAAAAAAAAAAATTTGTAGAGAGAGGGTCTTGCTATGTTGCTCAGGCTGGTCTCAAACTGTTGGCCTCAAGTGATCCTCCTGCCTTGGCCTCCCAAAGTGCTGGGAGTACAGGTGTGAGCCACCGCACGTGGCTTGCTCTTTGTTTTTTAGTAAAGAGAGTCTAATGGTCATTCCATGTTATTGCAAGCGCTTCCTGTCTTTGACTTTGATGTGTATTTAGGATTCTGGGTGCCAACCCTTCCCAGCACTTCTGCCTAACCTAAATAGAACCCCTCTCTGTCCTCAGAGGGCAGGAGGAGGTGTTGGTCTATCCCCCCATTCCTGTTCCTCCCCGTGGGGCCTGGGATGGGCTGGAGGGGAGCACTGGCCGCAAGCAGAGCGGGGTAGGTCGGATGCCGGGGAAGTGGCAGGCCGGCTCCCGACGAGACCTTCTGTAAAGGTCACACCGTCTGCAGCTGGTTCGGTCTCCCCAGAGATTGGTTTTGGGTGTTCTGTGGTTGATCGGATATCAGGGCCAGAAGGCAACCCTCCCCTCCTGAGGCCTGAGCAGTCACCAGATCCTGTGTCATCCCTAGAGGCTGGGCTGGGTGGTGGAGGTGGGTGTGTGGGGGGTGGGAAACCCACAGCTTGGGGCGAGGAGCCCCGCGTAGGCGCAGCCCCAGACAGCTCACTGAGTGGGCTCAGCGAGGGATGGCCTGAAACTCAACATTAGTCCCCGGTGCCACTGCCCCCACGAATTCCTGTTTCTTGTGGCGGCTCTCATTGCCCTCGCGCCTCCCCTGCAGCCAGATATTGTAAAGGAGGTTGGCTTGGCAGCCCTGGGGGGCAGCGCAGGGGCGGTGGGCACTGTGAAGCCAGTGGCCCAGGGTGGAAATCTCCTGAGCTTGGTATGACTGGGGTAGCACAGTGAAGGGCAAGTTGGGGGACGCAGGGCCCTGCAGGTGGCAGGCAGGACTCTGGATTTGAGCCTGAGATGGGAAGTCTGGGCTGCTGAAGGGTCTGGTGTCTGTTTGAAAGGCTGCTGCCAGCTGTTGGCACAGTGGAGGCAGCTGGCCCCAGTCAAAGGGCTGTTTCCAGAGTCCTCACCAGGGTAGAGGAGCTGAAGGTGGTGAGAAGGGGCCAGGCTCTGCATCTATCTGATCCTTGAACTGGCAGGATTTGCTGAGAGCCTGGTTGAGCCTATAGGGATTTGAGGAAACGAGCAGACAAGGGCATTCCAAGGTTTGGGGCTTGAGTGACCAGAAAGACAGAATTACTATTTCCTGACGGGAGGAATGGGGTTTGGAAACCCAAAGCCAGCTTTTCAGCTGCTTCCTGGTCAGCTGTTGCTGCCTAGGCTCCACAGAGACGCACCAGGCACTGTGCTCCTGGGCTCACTGAGCGACAGGCAGCGTCCCATCCTCCAGACAGCCCCGTGAAGCACACCCGGGGAGGTGTGGGGTCAGGGAGGTCAAGCCCAGCTGGCAGTGCCCAGAGTACTGGCCCCGACTCGACCACCACCGAAAGGACCCCCAGCCCTGCCGCTGGCAGCCCTGGGATGCAGCTGCATCCAGAACCCGTCCCCGTCCCCGTCCCCAGGCTGTGATGTGCCTCAGAAGATGATGCTCTTGGGGCAAATCGAAGCCACCAGGGCCCCTCCTATCAAAGAAATCAAAACCATGGCCCCACTGTCAAATGTGTGAGAAGGATGAGGATTTGGAAAAAATATTTAAATTGCAGTGTGTCTTCAGCAGAAACAATAACCTTAATTGGCAAAGAAAGGAAAAGCTCAAAACAGTTTCTACTACTCAAATGCCTCATTTCCCCAATGCATAGAACAGAACCTAGAAATCCTGCTTTGTAGAGGAAAAAATAATAATTTTTGTTTTTGTCCTAGAGCCATTTCAGTACATCACCAACAAAAGGGGGCACAGTCATTAGGTGACCTTGTGATCTCAGCAGAACATGTCTCTCTAATGTAGCTCAATTATGATTGCAAGTTTATAAAACAGGGAAAGATTACAGGAATATACATTAAACCACATCAATGGATGCTACTAAGAAAAAAAAAGTAGGTCCAGCAGACAGGTACCAATCAAATAATCAATACACAGGAAACAGCTACATCACTCTGCTTTAAAAGAACCAAATAATGCTGCAATTGGATTTACTTAAAAATTTTCCACTTGAACAAAACTGACAGCTGTATTATAATCACATTTCCAGTCAGTTTATACGATATAAATTTCATTTCTCCATATTTCTACTTCATTTCTGAAAAGTGGCCAGCAACATTATTCATCAAGCACACAGAGAAGAAGTCTAATTCATAGAGAGAGGGGAAATGTCGTTAATTCCATGTTTTCCATTTCCTTAGAGAATTGGTGTTTTAATTCAAACATGATTTTTTTCCTCATCCGTCTAGTTCACGGTCCCAGTTTCAAAGCAGAGTTAAAAAAAAAAAAAAAAAGGAAAAACGAGAGGCATTTTAGCTGTTAGGGAGGTAAAATGATTTGGGGTAGCTCAAATGTTGAAACCAAGACAATCTACATTTTTTTAGAAAATGCCAAGGTAGATTTAAGATTCATGGTATAAGAGGTAAAAAAGGACTGCAGTAGGAACCTGACTATTCAAATGTATGCTAATGATGAACAAACACCATTCTTCTAACTCACAATCCAACTTCCTCAAATTACCCAAGAGGACATTTAGAAATGCCACTTACATGTTAATGAAAGTCCTTCAGGGTTTGTGAATAATTAAAGCGACTGCTAAAGCTTTAATCAGTGAAATCCAAGAAACCTTTTTTGAGTGCCTACTATGTGCCAGGCACTCTGCCAGGCATGAGGGATATACAAAGGGATAAGAGTGCATCTAGATCTGCACAAGGAGAGGGGAGCAGGAGGAAGGAAGCCGGGAGGGCCATCCAGGCAGAGGTGAAAAGGCAGGCAGGCTGTGTCCTGGAGCCTGCGAGCAGTGCTGGGCCAGGTGAGTGCAGATGTGACATGACGCACAGCAGAGGAGGGGTGCTCGAGGCTGGCTTGGGGCCACCATGAGGAGGGGCTCTGAAATTTACAAGCAGGGATGTGATGGTGGCTTAGGTGCACCTTTTAATTACTGGGCATTGGGTGGATGGACCAGTGTGGGGCAAGGCCATGGGCTGGGGTACCATGTAGGAGACGCTGGGCAGGGGAGAGGCATGGAGAGGCTGGACTGGGGAGGGGTCAGAGCTGCAGACACCAGATGGCTGGTGACGCCCCAATCGTGGGGTTGGAGAGGGGTCAGGAATAGTTCCAAGTCTGGAGGTCAGGTGAAGGGTGGGTGAGTATGGCCACCAGGGTGCTCCACCAAGCGTCTGCATATGGAGAGACGCCAAGTAGATTGTGCTCCTTTTAAAGACAAAACACAGATGGGAGAGTGCAAGGCAAAGAGCCACAAAACCACACTCGCCTGGAGATCCGACTCTTCAAATGGCGTACGCATTCCTGCCTCTCTGGTTTCACCGTGGCGTCATCAGTCCACTTCGGAGTCAGCACTAAACAACCCACTCCTCCAGGGCCCCACGCCTGGATGCTTGAACTAAACTGCCCCCAAGGAGCCATCTGGGTTTGATTCAAGCCCCCACTCTGTGGTTTCAGTTCTTCTCCAATCAACCAGCACCCACTTTCCTGAAAGTCATCTTTCCAAGAATCTTATCATCTAAGTAACAAGCCTGTGTGACCTCCTCCACTTTTCAATACGTCCCCTGGACAGAAACAGTCACGAGGCTTTGCTTTTTCAGAACTCCCACAGAGAACCTTCTAGCAAGAAAACAAATATTTCAGTGCCCAATGTGCAGTCAAGATGATGAATGCTAATGACTGTTTTTATTATGAAAAGCCCGTGTACACCAGATACGATGCTGAGCATTTCTGATGGATTCTATCTTTTAATCTACAGAATAGTTCCAAAGCAGGCACTATTAGCCCCATATTACAGATGAGGAAGAAAGGCTCAGATAGGTTAACTAATTTGCCCAAGGTCACAAAGCCAGAATGCAAACCCAGGCTTTTCTGAATCTGGGCCTCCATTTCCTACATATTATACTCCTCATTTATTAAATGATGGATTTTCAAGGACTTGATCTCTCTCTTGACCCATTCTTAAGTTTTTATTTTGAAAAATTTCAAACTTCCAGAGAAGTTTAAAGAATAGTAAATACACATAAGCCCTCCACCTCGGTTCATCACTTGTTAATGTTTAGCCACATTTGTTTCCTCTCTCATTATACCCACGTACTCACACGTTTTTATTTCTGAGTCAGTGAGCGTTGTGGGTGTCAGACAGTTTACCCCTAAACACTTCATCCCATACTTCCTAAGAACAAGGACACACTCCCACAGAACCACAGTGCCATTATCACATTCAAAACATGCAATATTGACCTCAATTATATTATCCAATCACAATCCACATGCAAATTTATCCAATTTGCAGAAAAATGTCCTTTAAAGCTACCTTTTCCCCTCAATCCAAGGCTCAATCTAGATTGACAGCTGTTGTGTTTCTTCATTTCTATAATCTAAGAATAATACCCCTGTTCCCCTCCCTGTTTTTTGGTCTTCTAAAAACATTCACATTCTTGAAAAGCTCAGGTCAGCTGTTCTCTAGAATATTCCACGTTCTGAATTTGTTTTTCATTGTCTTTATTATTTATGCTGTTTTCTAATTTTCAACAGGATGAGGCACATGACGACGGGGCCATCAGCAAAATAAGCCACATAGAAAACTTTCCAGAACCGACAGACAGGACCACAAAACTATCACTGGCCTTGCCAGAGAAACCAATCAATGAGCTCACATTTTCATGGACTTACAATCAAACCACATAACTTGCTAGGGGAGCTTCGTAATACTTTTGCTGGAAACGGAATCTCTAGGCAATCAGATGAATACAGCCAGGGACTTCCACTTTGCCTAAAAGCTCTCGGCTGCAAGGGGGCTGGGGCAGAGCATGCAGAGTGCCAGGAATGGGGAGACGGAGAGGAATACTGCAGAGTCTTTCATGACCTTCTCATTCATATTCATCGGATAACAAAGGATGATAAAGGCAGAGACTTGGTCAGGATTTCAAACACGGTGGAGAATTTTGCAAAGGCCCTGGGGTGGGAACATCACAAGTATGTCTGAAAAGAGCAAGGAAGCAGAGAAGGAGGAGGTGCCAGATGACCTTCAGCCTCAGGGGTCACCTTAAAGGTCTCTGTTTTCCATTCAGAGTGGCATAGGAGCCCACTTGAACAAGAGGATAGGATCTGACTCGTACTGTAAATGGATGATACTGCACGCTGTTGGGAATAAACTGGAGGGACAAGGCAGAAGCACGTGACTGGCTAAGAGGCTACTGCAACAATCCAGGTGAAAGATGATGGCAGCTCAAGCAAGTAGCCAGGGCGGAGCTGGGAGAGACAGTCAGATACCGGATGTACAGTCGTCCCTCGGCATCTGAGGGGGACTGGTGCTAGGAGCCCCTGCCAATACCCAAATCCTCAGATGCTTAAGTCCCTCACGTTATACGGTGTGTGCAGTATTTGCGTATGACCTGTGCACATCCTCCTGTACACTTTAAACCATCTCTAGGTTACTTATAATACCCACACAATGTAAATGCTATGTAAATAATTGTTATACTGAATTGTTTATTTTTTATTGTTGTAGTTTTTTTTGTTTGTTTTTTTTTTTGAGACAGAGTCTCACTCTCTTGCCTGGGGCGAGTGCCGTGGCATCAGCCTAGCTCACAGCAACCTCAAACTCCTGGGCTCAAGCAATCCTACTGTCTCAGCCTCCCAAGTAGCTGGGATTACAAGCATGAGCCACCATG
>CAUYSK010087190.1:0-23982 GCA_963575035.1 Avahi laniger | reverse complement strand
TCTACTTGTATCTCTTTAAGGTATCTCCATATTGCTTTCCACAGAGGTTGCACTAGTTTGCAGTCCCACCAGCAGTGTATGAGTGTTCCTATCTCTCCGCATCCACGCCAACATTTATTGTTTTGGGACTTTTTGATAAAGACCAGTCTCACTGGAAATAAGTGATATCTCATTGTGGTTTTGATTTGCATTTCCCTGATGATTAGAGATGTTGAGCATTTTTTCATATGTTTCTTGGCCATTATTCTGTCTTCTTTTGAGAAGCTTTTGTTCATGTCCTTTGCCCACTTTTTGATAGGGTTGTTTGATTTTTTCTTGCTGATTTTCCTGAGTTCTAAATAGATTCTAGTTATCAGCCCTTTATGGGATGTGTAGCATGAGAAAATTTTTTCCATTCTGTAGGTCGTCTGTTTGCTCTCATGACAGTTTCTTTGGCTGTGCAGAAGGTTGAGAACCCAGATATAAAACCATCCTCATATAGCCATCTAATCTTTGACAAAGCAGACAAAAATATACACTGGGGGAAAAGAATCCTTATTCAATAGTGCTGGGAAAACTGGATAGCCACATGTAGAAGACTGAAACAGGATCCACACCTTTCACCTCTCACAAAAATCAACTGATGGTGGGTAACAGACTTAAACCTAAGGTGTGAAACTATTAGAATTCTAGAAGAAAATGTGGAAAAACTCTTACAGACATTGGCCTAGGCAAAGAATTTACGAAGAAAACCCCAAAGGCAATCACAGCAACAACAAAAATAAATAAATAGGACCCGATCAAATTAAAAAGCTTCTGCACACATTAATTTTTTAAAAAATTTCCTTGGCGAGACTTATGCCAAGTATTATGAAGATTTTTTCCTGAGTATTGCATGGAGGCTGTGAAGTTAGAACAGGCAAGTCTTGAGTGTAAAATGTTTAATTTACTTATATTGTTTATTTGTTATTTTTGTAGTCAGTCTCTATTTTCCTGTTTTATGACCACTGAATATTGCCAGGCTCTGTCTTAAACCTAGGAATTGGCATATTGGTGGGAGCAGCTAGATTATTCAAGATGTTTTTGTGTTCCTTTCTTTAAAATCCCCTTTTGTACATGCAATAGTAATAATATTGAGCAAATGATGAAATGTTGCTCCTGTGATTTAACAAGGAAGGAGAAAGAAAGACTCTAACTACTGAATAGAGAAGTCTTTCCCTTCTATGGGGAAGGCCTTTAGTGAAGTAAGTATCAAGACTGTTACCCAAAATTTTGTCTCTTAGTTTTTACACCTGACTTTAGGATCTCTCGATTTTTTTTTTTTTTTTGCCTGTGTGCCTTTTCTTCTTGAATTGTAAGTGAACACAATAATAGTACCTGTTTACACCGTGAAGTGATTATCTTAAAGAGAACACTGGTAGCTTTCTCACCGTTGAGCTAATAATGCCTTGTGAATGTACATCTACAGAGAAACACCTTTAGTTGTACTTGCTGATGCTGTCTGTTGAAAAATAAATTTTGAATTTTTTTCCAATTATAAAAAAGAATTTTGTCCTTTATTCTCAGAACAATAGGAAGCCATCGATGTGTTCTAAAATGTGTGTGTGTGTGTGTGTGAGGATATTAAATTTGCATTTAAGAATTGCTCCGTTGTGGGATGGATAGAGAATGGACAGGAGGGCCAGAATAGATATGTGGCAAAACCAATCTGGAAGCTATTACAGCAATCCAGGTGAGAGGGTGATGATAACTCAGACTAATTACAGTGGCAATTGAAATGGAGGGAAATGGATGGATCTGGAAGATACTTAAGAGGAAAACATTGGTAGGACTTATGATGCATTAGATATGGAGGATGATAGGAGAGGAACATTGTCAAAGATGACACCTAGGTTTTTGATATGTACTAATGGATATTGGTCCCCTTCATGAAAAGAGAACAATGAAAGAGGCCAGAATCAGTGGGGGGAAAACATCAGTTGCATTTTGTGTGGTGCTATGGTTTGAATGCTGTGTTCCTCCAAAATTTGTGTTGAAACTTAATCTCCAGTGCAATATTATTGAGGGGTTTAGCCTTTAGGAGGTGATTTGGCCATGAAGGCTTGACATTAGTGCCCTTATAAAATGGACTGAGGGAGCAAGTTGTCCCTTCCATCCCTTCTGCCCCTTCTGTCATGTGAGGCACATTTGTTCTCTCTGGAGGATGCAGCAATAAGGCATCGTCTTGGAAGTAGAGAGTGAACCCTTACTAGACACAATCTGCTGGCACTTTGATCTTGGACTTTCTAGCCTCCAGAACTGTGAGAAATAAATTTTTATTATTTATGAATTACCTAGTCTGTGGTATTTTGTTACAGTGCAGGAATGCACTAAGATAGCTTGTCATGTCAGCAATTAGATATATGGGTCTGAAACTCAGACGATAGGTATAATGGAAAGTTCCTATTCATTTTGACTCCCCAGCATTTAAATCCACTTCTTATGTTTGGAGAATTTTCTCTTTTAATAGTCTGGGAGAATGAAGAGATGGATGTGGCATAAGCTTCTTTAATCAAATGTACCTACCTAAGATTTTGAATTGGGAATGAGTGACATCAGGAAGTGTGCCCTAGGGAGAATCCTCTCTGGCAGTGGTGACAGTTAAAGTAAGATACTGTTTCTAAGGCAGTTGTGGTATTTCTCATGGTAGTGATGTGAACTGCAGCTCTTAGTGCTTGGTTGTGGTGGTGTTATCTTGACCACCAAATCTGCGGTGTGAGTTTGGGCATTACTCCTTGCTGTATAGCCTCTGAGGCAGGGTCTGTAGCTATTCTGGGAATTTTTGTGGTACACAGTATCCTTTTAACAAATTATATTTTTGCTTAAATTGGTCAGAATCAACTTTTGTTGTTTGCAGCTACTGACTTGGATTGATGTCAGAGGTCTGGGCTAGAGATATGTATTTGTGAGTTGTCTGTGTAGTGGTTGTATTAGAAACCACGTACAGAATGAGAAAGGTTCTAAAATTGAGCCTGAGGAATTTATAACATTTAATGGCCAGGTAGAAGGAGATGAGCCTGAAAGAGAAGACAGAGAAAATTACTATAGCTAGGAGAAAAGTAAGGTAAACACTATTGTGTTTTAACAAGGAGAAGTTATAAATACTGTTGAGTGCTGAGGAAAGGTCATGTCAGGTAAAGAATGAAACATGTTCATTGGATTTAGTGATATGAGGTCATTGTCATCCTTAACAAGAATAAATGTTAAGGCATAATAGCGTTGGAAGGAAGATGGGACTAAATCGAGAAGTGAGTTAGTAGGGAGACAGTGTGTGTCTAGTAACAGGTTGGCTGTGAGAGAAATATGATGTTGACTGATAAGACCTTTAATGTCTAGGAAGATCCTTCCTTCCTTCTCTTCTGCAGAGAGTTTTTTTTTTTTTTTTTTTTAGACAGAGTCTCACTTTCTTGCCTGGGGCGAGTGCCGTGGCGTCAGCAACCTCAAACTCCTGGGCTCAAGCGATCCTACTGCCTCAGCCTCCCAAGTAGCTGGGACTACAGGCATGTGCCACCATGCCCGGCTAATTTTTGCCATATGTATTTTTAGCTGTCCAATTAATTTCTTTCTATTTTTGGTAGAGATGAGGTCTCGCTCTTGCTCAGGATGGTCTCGAACTCCTGAGCTCAGAACGATCCGTCCACCTCGGCCTCCCAGAGAGCTAGGATTACAGGCGTGAGCCACCGCGTCCGGCCTTAATTCTAATTTAAAAGCACAATTGCTCTCTAAATACCACATAGGCTAGAAATATTTCAGTAAAGGAAATAACAACCCATAGCCATTCTTCCTCTTTGAGGAGGGGGGATCATTTACATATTCCACTATGGAATTACATACATGCTATTAAATGCTAATGTAAACATGAAAAAATATAATACGGAACTTGCGAGTTGAAAAACCACCAAAAACATGCAGAGGCAAAAAAAATAGGTCTGCTTGAAAACTATTTCTGCCATCTTGCTTATTCATGTGTAAACATCCAATATGCTCTAGGCTTTGACATCTCTATCCACTTTGGGATTTGAATCAGCTATAAATATATGACCTTTAATTTTGTGATTGATTTGTCAAAAATTCTGAAATCGCTTACATATACTAACTTCATATAAATACATATGTTTTCATGATATCTCATTTTAAGGAATAACTTCCCAGGGAATTGAGATCCCCTAAATAAAGAGTTATGCATATGTTAATTGGCTCATATATTCAACCATTCACACCTAGAACTGTATTTTTCACAGTAGAGATTGCATTTCTAATCTTCCTTTTTTTTTCAGGTGTCTTCCCCAAAATGCTTGAGAAAAGCACTCTATAAAACTCTGTAGCTCATGGCAGGCAAAGGGAAACCCTATACTGCCATTCATATTCTGTTTGTGCAATTAGACCTCTCCAAGCAAAATCTCAGCAAAAAAGAAAGACATTGAGTGGGTTAAATGGCACAGGTTCCAAGCCTTTCCTCCAGGTTTCTGTGCCCTCCAGCAATAAACTGGCATTTGCATCTGGCAAACATATGCAGAAAACTAGGCCAAATATGGCTGATAAATTTGGCCAAGTTCTTTCACGTGACCCACTCTGACAGTTAACCTAAAGTTCCCAATCTCAATTCAATTTCCAAGTAAAAACTTTGTTTCATTTATATGTGTTACTATATAAGATATAGGTATAAATAAAACCACCTCATGTTTGGAGTTTCAAAAATAAAACAATGCATTTTAAAAATAACAAATGTGCTGCACTCGTACCAACGGAGAGAGTGAATATGTGGAATAAGATGGATATTACGGAAATGGACTTTACCACACACTCTCACCCACACAGTCAAGGATTTAGAAGCATAAGGGAAGGTGCTTCCCGTGTTTCTGCCAGGTGCAGTTCCTTTTAGGGTGGCCAAAGTCATTGGCCATTGTGACTAAATCTCTAGAGTCAGCTGAAACTTCATGGCTATAGCTGAAATTCTAGGATTTGCGGAAGTTCTACTAGTTGTCAAATACAGGATTAAAATGGTTTAAAATAGCCATACGCTTTAAACTGTTGATAATAAACTTAAATAAATGTATACTCTTTTTCCATACATTTGACATTTTGAGGCATCTACTATACTAGGCAATGGTGATAAGACATGAAGGTTTATGTCAAAGATATCACTATTAATAGAACCCTAAAATCTGTGCTACCTAGAGTTTCAAACTGGTTCTTTGGGCTCTCTTTTTTGAGCCATTTTCTATTATGTCAGCTAAGATGGAATGATTGAGTTATTGTGTCTGTTACATGTTACTACACTGGAGTGACAGTTGTTTGTTGCAGCATTACCAAAAAGCCACATTCTGACAGCGTGCATATAACACACACCAGCAAAGACGAAACAGCTTTTTCCTGGCTAGCTCATTCAAAAAAATGCACACAGGAAGATGCATGTAAGATTAACTCACATAAGGAATATACTGAAACCGAGCAACTTACGTGTCTTTTAAAATAATGTCAGCAGCTAACAAAACTTAAGGATTTTTGTACTCCCAGAAAATTCCCACAAAACATATCCCAGATACATCAACAAACCTCCTTACAGCAACTTAATTCTATTTATTTCTTTTTCTTATAAGGACAAACTTTCCCATTCTACTGGCTTCATCACCTTGTCTTGTAAACAAGCTTAAATCACTTTTATCTTTAAAAGTCACTCCTGTTTGCATGTCACTCTGTACCTATGCACCAATTCTCCTCTTCTTATCCAAACTTTTGGGGACAGTGGGCTATTTTTACTGACCGTCTTCTTCACTCTATGTTCACTTCTGAATCCAGTGGACTCTGGATTCAATCTTTATGATTCTAGTGAAACTGCTTACCTCTAAAGTTATAGATAATCTTCTAAATTACTAAATCAAATGGACACTTCATTCCTCACCTGGTTTAATAGCTCTATTAAATTTGGTCTTGTTGATTGCTGTATTTATTTCTTTCTTTATTTAGAGACAGAGTCTCACTCTGTCTGCCAGACTGGAGTGCACAGCTCACTGCAACCTCAAACTTCTGGGCTCAAGTGATCCTCCTGCCTCGGCCTCTGGAGTAGCTAGAGCTACAGGTATGTGCCACCATGCCTGGCTAATTTTTCAATTTTTTGCAGAGAAGGGGGTCTCGCTCTTGCTCAGGCTGGTCTCGAACTCCTGACCTCAAGCGATCCTCCTGTCTGGGCTTCCCGAAGTGCTGGAATTACAGGTATCAGCCACCATGCCTGGCCAACATCCTCTTTTTAAAAATTACACGCTCCCAGGGACACTTCTGTTGATTCCAGAACAGCCGACTCTCCTGATTTGCTCATTCCTATCCACATCCCCAATCTCCTGCCTCTGTAGTAGTCACAGTGCTTGATGGACTTCGGCTCAAATCTCAGTTTTTCCATTTACAGACTGTGAGACAGGGCAACTCATTTAATTCTCTGTTCTTAGTTTCTATCTGCAATTTGAGGATCATGCTAGTATTAGCCACTTGTCACTTTTTGACCAGGTGATGGGAGTTGTGGCGGGTAATTCTCTGTTGTGCTGATTAATTGGGCAGACGCCGAGTCCCAGGTCTTGGAAATGAAATCCTGCTCCTTCTCTACCTGCAGGTCTGGACTCAAGACATATTCCTGCCCCATCCCCAGGGGCAGAGGGATTTTTGCTGCATCGAGTGTGTTGGTTTTCCTCATGTTTAAGGCTCCTATCCGTAGGAGAGAGTGGGGAGAATGATGCAGGTGGGACTTCATGTCCACTCTCTCAGGAAATGTTTTCATAGGACTCTTGCCCTATCTTTTTAATGCATATCCTGCACATCAGTGAGGAAAAGCCTGACGAGGAGTGCAGATCTCCCTTGTATCTGCAGTCTCCAGGGGATTTACTTCCTTTTGCTAGCCCAATCTTGGCCTTCATCAATTTATTGAACATTTTAGTGGAATTCTTCTTCTCACTGTCCTATGTATCTGTTCCAGGTAAGCAAGGGCTAACATCTCATCTTTCCTTAGAGGCACCTGTCCTTCCTTTGATTTTTAGGTTAGTTGGTTTCCCTGAAACCTCAGCTCTCTCATGAGTTCAGGAAAAGTCATGTTCTTGCAAATTTTCTACCATTTTGTCCTTCTTGGAAAGGTAGGAGTATTGCTTTTCTCAGCTTTCTACATACTATTTGGAAGCCCAAAATATTGATTTTTCAAGCAAAGTCCCCAAAGCACTTCAATAAATGAACAACCAGTGATGTCAGAGACACTGAAAATATTTTACATCATACACAAGAATGTATTCTAGATTGTCAGAGATCTAAACATGAAAATAAGACTATAAACCTTCTGGAGGAAAATATTAAAGAATATCTGTGTGATCTTGAGGAAGACAAAAATATCTTAGAACAAGAAAACATTGACACTAAAAGAAAAAATATGTAAAATAGATTTCACCAAAATTAATACTTTGATCTTTGAAAGACATGGTAAGGAAAACAAGTAGCTAAAGCTACACACTGGGAGAAAATACTTGCAATGCATATATCTGACAAAAGACTTCTATGCAACTCCTACAACTCTAATGAAAAGACAAACAACTTAATTTAAAATATGGGCAAAAGACTTGAATAGGCACTTCACAAGAGAATATATATGAATAGTCAATAAGCACATGAAATAGTGTTCGCCATCATTAGTCATTATGTTAATGCAAATCACAACCACAAGAGATATCACTACATACCCACTCACATGCTAAGACTTAATATATTGACGACACCAAATGTTGATGAGGATGTGAAAAAAATCAGAACTCTCTTACATTGTTGGTGGGAGGGTTAAATGGTAGAACCTCTTTGGAAACCGGTATGAAAGTTTCTCAAGAATTTAAACATCTGTGCTTTGGTATTTACCCAAGAGAAATGTAAGCACACATACTTCAAATGTCTGGTATGAAAATGTTCCTAACAGCTTCATTTATAATGGCCAAACACTGGAAATAATCAGCATGTCCATCGGCAGGAAAATGGATAAACGAATTGTGATATATCCAGACAACAGAACACAATAAAAAGGAATGATGGCAACAGAGCAATGACATGGATGAACACCAAAAACCTTAAAAGGAGCAAAAGAATCCCTCCACAAAGGGGTACATACTATGTGATTCCACTTGCACAACATTCTAGAACGGGCAAAACTAATCTATGTGAAAGAATCACTCACACCTGTAATCCTAGCTCTCTGGGAGGCCGAGGCAGCTGGATCGCTCAAGGTCAGGAGTTCGAGACCAGCCTGAGCAAGAGTGAGACCCTGTCTCCATTAAAAATAGAAAGAAATTATCTGGACAACTAAAAATATATAGAAAAGATTAGCTGGGCGCAGCTGTAGTCCCAGGTACTCAGGAGGCTGAGGCAGGAGGATGGCTTGAGCCCAGGAGTTCGAGGTTGCTGTGAGCTAGGCTGACGCCACAGCACTCTAGCCAGGGCAACAGAGCTAGACTCTGTCTCAAAAAAAAAAAAAAAAACTAATCTATGTGAAACAATCAGAACAGTGATTGCCTCTGGGGGGATAGGATTGAGGGAGCAGTGATCTTTCGCTGGTGATAGAAATGTTCTATATACTGATAGGAGTACAAGTTACATCAGTGTACATATTCATCATCAACACATGAAACTGCATGCTTAATATTTATGCAATTCATGACTTGTTAATTTATAAATTATATCTCAATAAAATGTGAAAAAAATACACACATGCACATCCATATTAGAGATGGGTTATCTATGATCACTCTACATAAAATAAAATACCACCTCCCTCTCCCTTTCTTTCTGACATATTAGCCTGCTTTGGCCTTCATCATAGCACTTATTAAGATTCAACATTCTAGTGTGTGATTATCTATTTGTTGCATGCTTTGCCTATTAGAATGTAAGCTTCTTAAAGGTAAGGACTTTTTTTCTAGTTTCTCGTTATATAGCCAATGATAATGACTATGAATAAAAGGCAATAACTAATCTAATTGGATGCTCAGCTTTGATGTGTTTTCTTGCTTATTTAGGTTTCTTCTCTGCAAGCCTAATGGAAAGTTTTAAAAATGATAAGAGATAAAACATGAGTAAAACATTTTGTAATCCATAAGCACTATATAATCTAAAGGATGATTAAACACAAGAAATTAGCTATTTATGGAAGATGTTCAATGTGAGATAGCTTAAACATTTCTGTAGAACAGCTTGCTGTTGTTGTAACCTTTCTTTTAAGAGCTGCCTCCCAAAAGCAAGCACAAGACTGGGGGAAGCAGACAGCACAATGGCAGAGCAGAGCTTCTATCTGCCTGGCTAAGTCACAGAGATTGCTTAATTTCTTCCAGTTCATGACTTTCCCTTAACTCCATGGCTAATGGGAATTCATTAAAAGACAGCTTTCCAGGATTAGAGTATTACAGCAATGTCAGTCTGATGGAGAATTTCAAGCTAGCCTCCGTTCAAGCATTTACAGATTTATAACTAATTAGATCCTGTCCACACCTCACCTGAAATCATGTTAGCAAGATCCACTTTAAAGTACACTGCTAGCTAGCAGGGGTGCAACACAGTCCTTTAGGCCATCCTGGGCAGCACTGTAATCAGATTTTTTTCGATTTCAAGATTCCTTTAAAAGGAAAGAATAAATGAGTTGGTTTCAAGGAAGCCACAGATATAACACCAAGATTTCAAAATATAGGTATCTTGGTCACCTGTCAGATATATAAAATGATGAATAATTACAGACATAAACAGACAAATGCACACACACTATCTCACCCAAGGATATAAGCACAGTTTTAAAAATGAAAATATATTAAATTATAAAAGAAAAAAATTGAAAAGATAAAAGTATATTTGATGGAGTAAGAAATAAAATGTATATTTATTTATATATACATTTATAATGCAGAGATTACTCAAGGTTTAGGTGAATGATTGCCTAGCACCCTGTTACAATCTACATTTTAAAGTGCCTATGGTAATCAACACTGCAGATACCTAAATCAAATTGAAGGAATCTCGTGAACTAATGCAAACATTTATTTGGGTATAACAATCTAATGTTATTCATATAATCTGGAACAACATAATTCATTACACATATGTAGAAGCAACTTCTGACTTTCAGAAAACAAGAAAATATTCCAATGTGAACAATTTACATTAATAAACTGTATAATAACATCATCATCTACCTACTGTATGACTAGAAATACTATTAACTACATCAGGGCACAATATTTCAATTTAGTTCAGAGCACAGGAAGAAATTAAGCATTCTAAAGATCTCCTTTACACTGGGTGAGAAGTTAGTGATGGTCCTGGTAGAGAGAACCATTTTCTGTACTTACCGTGGACATTTATTTAGAGATTTGCAGACATATATTCGTAATATAAACTGTCTTGTGTTATTAATCAAAATTGGGACTCAGCTCAGCTGATGAAATGGCACAGTATGATCTCTGTGAAGCTCCAACTCTAAAGAAACTAAATAAATAAGAAAAAAAAAAACCAAATCTCAGCATCCAATTTGACTCATTATTGCCATTTATTCATGGTCACTGCCAAGGCTTACCCTCCATTAGGAGGATTTACTCGGCCTTGTCTGTTTACTCCAATCTGATTTCTCCTGAAATGAAAAGAGTCACTTATAAAGCAGCAAATTCATGCATACATTTGAAAGAAAAAAAAAACAGTGTTCTGATAGTTTAAAATAATTTTTTTTAAAAAAAAGGACTTTCTTCTTTCCCCTTGAAAAAACTAGCAATCTCATGAACTGTATTGTAATGCAATGGCAGAGGCAGTCATAGTGACTATTTTCAAAATGTTAACATTAGCCCAAGTTTGAATCATGCATACCCCTAGGAATTCCAGAAGATGGCAAATGTCCAACAATTTAGACAAAAACACCAGCCACTGTCTGCCTGTATCTACTTCTCACTCATTTCCTCATATGATTTTGTATAGAAATAAAGACTTTTGGGAAACTGAGTTATGTTTTAAAAACAGGTAAATACCTACATGACACCAATATTTCCTAATTATGGCACTTCAATCTTGAGAATGAGCTGCCTCTGGGGTCCTGGGGGTCCCGCACACAGTTGAAAGCACATTTCCTACCAAGTTATTTTACAGACTCACTAGGTGCCCCCACCCTTAATGTTAGTCATTAACATTAACTAGTCACAATGACAAATAGCTGGTCCGGCTTGGCATCAGTTCAGACCCTTGGTTGAGATGCCAAACACAGCACTGGAGCCCACAAGCTGAGACGACAAACTGACAGTCTCTGATAGTGCGTGCCTGGGCCAAGATCTGAACCACGAGGCAGGGCGAAACTCCCATCTGCTGTCCATCTGCCATCCTGCCCCTATCAGAAAAGGTTATGCCATGAGCCACAGACAGATGGGCATTGCGAAGATCAATTAGGGGGAAAAAAGGGAGCCTGAGATGATTGGAATGATGACCTTGGATTCAACATGGAAATCCCGGTAGTAATGAAAGTCACGCGTAATTTCAAGGTCTTTTAATTGTGTAAAACCAATGTTGCATTTTTTACTAATGATAAATATAAAGAAAATGATACCTATATTCTATGCGCTAAGTATTATATGCAGTGTGCTAGGTACTATATATCCTGGGAGAAAATATTAGTTAAGAATGTGTGCGTGTGTTGTCTTAACTTGAAGTTGTTTCTTCTCAATGACACATCAATGAATTTTAACAATGTTATTAAACTAATAAAACAGAAATCCTTTATAAGTTTCTGGAAGTGTGCATTTTCATCAGAAGCCTACTTTGTATAAACAGGAACCTAGGATAAGTCAGCTCATGTATTAAACAAAAGCCTTAAGAAATAAAGGGAATAGTAAAACCCCGAGCTAAAGCTAAGTGTGTGTTATGTTTCCATAGCAAAAGCAACTTTTGCAAGGCAAATACATACCCTAGACAAAAGGCAGTTATTCAGTTCACTCAACATATAATGTATACCTACCATGTACCAGGCAAAGTGCTAGATGCTAGGTACTGAAAGAAAAGAAAGCCACAGATGCTCACCATCTCCAAAGAGCTTACAGTCCCATGGGGAGACAGACGAACAAATTGCTTCTTATAGTATAGTGAAGGACATCAAACCATGTGGCTGGCCACTGAGGAGTGAAATGGTCACATAAGTTGTTTGGAAACAATGAGGATTTCATATGTGTGGTATGTTTTAGTTTTAATATGCTTTTAATAGATTTACAAAGTTTATTTTTTTCTTAAAGTTTACACAGGAGAATCAAACATGGATAATCCATGTTTTGAAGAAAGGAGAATAATCTTTTAAACAATGTTAGTATTTTTTTTTTTAAGTAGGGCCTCACTCTTGTACCTGGGCTAGAGTACAGTGGTGTCATCACAGCTCACTGCACCCACAAACTCTTGGGCTCCAGCAAGTCTCCTGCCTCAGCCTCTCAAGTAGCTGGGATTACAGGTGCGCGCTACCAGGTCTGGCTAATTTTTCTATGTTTTGCAGAGACAGTGTCTCGCTCTTGCTAACTCTTAGCCTCAAGCAATTCTCTTGCCTCTGTCTCCCAGAGAGCTAGGATTACAGTATGAGCCACCGTGGTTGGCCTAATGTTAGAATTTTTTAGTGTAACTTTTACATATTCAGACCATTAATTTAATAGCAAAATATCTTCTAAAAATTGACATGAAACAGAAATCCAATAAATAAATTGCTATACTGAAGTAACTTATAATGAATTTATCTAATATAAAAATGAAAACTATCTCCACAAAAAGACTTATACAACAGAGCTCTAAGTGGCTTTATGTAAATTAGCCCCAAAATGAAGGAAGTCCAAATGTCCAGCAAGAGAAAAAGGGATAATGAAACCAGAGCTCATTGACACAATTGAATACTCCTCAACAATGGAAATGAAAGAACACACAACACATGGATAAATCTCAAAAACATTATTTGAAAGAGTACACACTGCATAATTCCATATATAAATGCACTTTTAGAACAGGGAACTAGCAACCTCTATGTTGACAAAAGTGTGATGAACTCTAGTTGGAGGATGAGAGATACTGAAAGAAAAAGGGTAAAAAAGAAATTTCAAGGATAATAGAAATGTTTTATATCTTGATCTGGGTTACACAGATAAAAAGTGTATACATGTGAAATGCCATTGACCTTTACATTTAAGATTTGCGCATTTTACTGAATGCAAATTATATCTCAATTTTAAAAATGTAAAACATTGAGGTCATATGATACAATAATTAGAGATTAATCAAGTAAGTATTTTTTAAATTCTTATAGTCATATAACAAAATGCCTAACGAAATAGTGCATCATTTTATAAATAATAATATAAATTCGGAGAATTGCTATTTTTATACCCACAATTTCAAGAGGCAAACAAGAATCATAAATGTTTAGAAAATGTCTGTTAGGAAATTCTTTCATCTGAACTGTATTGTGCTTCTTATCTAAACTGTATTTAAATAACTTGATCCAATTCAGGGTCTGAAGGATAGTGTAAGCACATGGAAAATCTTATGCTTTATCACACGCCCATACATCCTTTATTCCTTAAAAACAATTTAACTTCATTGTTATATAAAATGGCCTTGCTCCCCTCATTCTTCATTTCCATAAAAGTCATTAATCATTACCAAAAAAGTAGAAATACATAATACAGGATTCACATCAGCCCCTGATTATTCTGAGAGAAGAAAAAAAAAAAAAAACTGCACTAGTTCCAAAATATGTGTCAAACACAATGATTTATTCTTTGATTTTTATGTTTTATTATTATGTAACCTCAACTTCATAAGGAAGTTGTCACTGACCTACAATCTTCACTTGACGACAAAGAACAGTGTCACCAATGTTAATTTTAAACTCTTTATTCTTAACTAAAACATATTTAAATCATTACGAAGAATCATTCCTAAGGGGCTTTCACAATATCTAAGGATTAGCTGTGCATTAGAGAAATAATGCCACTTTAACTTACGTACAGCTTGATTCTGATGGCTCCAAGCACTTCACCTACACAATCAAATTTATCTAATAACCCAGTGGGGTAGGAAAATATATTTTTAATAGTATTGTCTTTCATGTACTTGAAATAATAGTAAGTACGTAGAATAGTTGAAATGTGAAATCCAAAGTATCACACCAGCTACTTTCTTAAATTTGTGTGTGTGTGTATGTGTGTGTGTGTGTGCGCGTGCACATAATAAACACAATATAACAAGCACTTTTGCTCTTCTTTCCACAATTCACTCATAAAGAGGAGACTTCGTCCATCATAATGATTTGGCTAATTTTAAAAGACAGGCTCTATATCTTGAAATATAATCAGTATTTCTTCTGGGAAAAAAATTAATATGGTTTCTAGTTCAATCATGGTGGAGTAATCTCATTATAGCGCAGTCCTCAGGCTGATTTACAACCAAAAACTACAAAGAAAAGACATTTAAAATAAAAACAATCAACCACCTGAGGACTGTCAAAAGCAAAAATCGTGGAAGAGAGTCAAAAGTTGGAAAAGTGACCTGCACAGTGATGAGTTTTCCATTTGCGTTTTCTTATGTAATACGATCTCCAGGATAGACCTCAGTGGCAACGTCGTGAGGAGATGGCAGCTGCAGCAACAGAGAAACTCTGAGACAAACCCTGTTTTTCTGGCAAGAGGAACCAGAAAGCAAGACCCCTTCAGGCCAGAGAGTTGGGGAAGAATCCCACAGATAAGAAAGGGAGAGAAGGAAATCCCTTAATTTGTGAATAAAACCCACAAAAGCATCAGCGTAATTCTTGAGCTAAGCACATATGAGATAGTCCCAAATGAGAATAGCAAAGGTTTTGGAAGCTAAACAGAGATTTAAGCCTTCTGTACGTCTTATTCTAACCCCTGAATTGCATACGCACAGGAGAGACACAAACCAATACAGTCAAGACTTTGAAAGCACAAACCTAGATGGTAGAGCCTACTACACACCCAGGCTATATGATATAGCCTATTTGGTCCTGGGCTACAAACCTGCACAGCATGTTATCATACTTAATATTGTAGGCAACTGTAACACAATGGTAAGTATTTGTGTATCTCAACATATCTAAACATAGAAAAGACACTGTGATGTGCTACGAGGTTATCATGGCTAAGACATTACCATTCAATAGGAATTTTTCAACTTCCTTATAATCTTATGAGACCACTGTCAGATATGTGGTCTGTCATTGACCAAAGTGTTGTAATGCAGCCTGTGACTGTATTTAAAATGAAAATCACACTGGGTGAACTCAAATGCAATATAGAAATAATGCAGAAAAGAACCAGCAAGCTTGGAAACAGATCAATGGAAATGATCTGATCTAAAGAAGAAAGACTGAAAGAGAAAAACAAAGAATAAAATAATGAACAGAGCCTCAGAGACCTGTGGGACAATTTTCAAAGATCTAAAATATGTAGTTGGAATGCCAGAAGGACAGGAAGGATTGAGAAGGAAAAATTTTTAAAATAGGTAATGCCTGAAAGCTTTTCAAATTTAGTCAAATACATAAATGTACAGATTCAAGAAGCTCAGTGAAACACAAGCCCAAAGAATATCACACCTAAACACATCATGGTTGGACTGGTGAACACCAAATACACAGAAGAAATTATTGAAAATAGCTAGAAATATATGCCCCATTATACACAGAGAAAGGGGTTGAAACACTGAAGATTTCTCATAAGGAACGATGGAGACCTGATGGCAATACAACAGCGTTTTTACAAGCTGAAAGAAAACAACTGTCAACCCGAAATTCTATATCTAGTGAAAATACTCTTCAAAACTGAAAATGAAATGCATGCACATTTAGATAAAGGAAAAAGTAAGGTAATTCATCATCAGGAGACTTGGTATATTAGATTACCAATGGGAGTTCTCCACAATGGAAAGGAAAACCACACTAGAGGGAACCCTGGATCTTTAGGAATGAAGAAATAGCAACAGAAATGATAAATTTCTTGGTAAAGGGAAAAGATTACTTTTCTCTTTCCAGTTCTTTAAAATACATTAACTGTTTAAAACAAGAATTATTTTATTATCTGGTGGGATTTTCAATGTGTGTACATATGATGCGTATGAAAATTGTAACATAGGGGTCAGTCGGGAATCATTTCTATTGCAATTTTTCAACTTTTTATATGAAATAATATAGTAGTAACTGTAAATAGACTGAGAAAGGTTTAGTATATATAATGTAATTTCTAGAGAAAATACTAATAAAAAGAGAGACTTAGCCAAAATACATACATTAGATAAATTAACATCAAATAAGAAAAGATATTCAAATAATCTAAAAGATTATTTGAGGAAAAGGAGACGTGAAAATAAAAAAAAAAATAGAGGGAAAAAACAGAAAATAAATGCCTTTTTTTGTTTAATGTTGGTCCTAAATTCAATCATGGAAGATAAAATAGACAAATCTAAGAGCTAGTTATTTGAAAAGATAGCAAAATTGGCAAAGCCCCAGCTGGACTGTATAAGAAAATGAGAGAAAAGATACAAATCACCAATATCAGGAATGAAAACAAAGTTAATCACACAGAGCCAGCAGACTTCAATAGGATAATTCAACAGCATTACACCAAAATGTGAACAACTAAATAAAATTGACAAATTTCATGAAAAATACATTTATCAAAATTCAGACAAGGAAAGCAGAAAGTTGGAATATATATTAAACAATAAATATATATTTAATTATGTAAACTTGATTAATATATAATTAATATAAATATAATGTGTAAATTATATTTAATGCAAAATAAATTATAATATATATTATAATAATAACAGAAATAATTACATATAATTAAATTATCGAATACCTTTCCTAAAAGAAAACTCCAAGCTAAAACATTTTCGCTAGTGAAATCTGGCAAAATTTCAAGAAAGAAATTATACTTATCTTACATAAATATTTTCAGAAGATAAAGAAGTTGGCATCACAGCTCAACTTTGTTTTGTAAGGCCAGTATAACACTAATATCAAAATCTAACAAAGATATTGTAAGAAAGAAAAATACATTCCAGTGTTCCTCATATAAATGTAAAGATACTAACAAAATGTTATCACTTGTAATCCAACTACAAACAGTCGGGAGCCACATAACAATGTTTTGATCAACAACAGACTGCATGTAAGACAATGGTCCCATAAGATTATAATGGAGCTGGAGAATTCTTGTTGCTTATTGATTTCATGCCCATCAAATGTCATAGCGCAACATAATACCTATTCTATGTTTAGATACACAAATAGTTACTGCAGTGTGACAACTGGCCACAGCCTTCAGTACAGTAACATGCTGTATAAGTTTGTAGCTAGGAGCAATAGGCCATCTAGCCTAGGTGTGTAGTAGACTATACTGTCTAGGTTTGTGTAAGTACTCTGATAGTCACACAGTGGTGAAGTTGCCTAATAGCGAATTTCTCAGAATATATCCCTGTCATTAAGTGGTGCTGACTGTATATAAAAGGATATATCATAACCAAAGTGGCTTTTCCTAGGAATGCAAAGTTGGTTTAGCATGCAGAAATCTGTATTATTTTCCATGGTAACAGAATAAAGGAGAAAAATCATATAATCATTTTAATAAATGTAAAAAGAAAAGCACTTGACAAAATTCAAAACTCCTTCATGATTGAAAAAAAAAAAAACTCTCAGCAAATTAAGAATAGTAGGAACTTCCTTAAACTGATAAAGGGCATCTAGGGAAAACTAACAGCCAATGTTATACTTTAGAATCAAAAAACAGGCCTGGTGCAGTGGTCTCTGGGTGGCCAAGGAGGGAGGATTGCTTGAGGTGAGAAGTTCGACACCCTCTTCTCTACCAAAAATAGAAAAAAATTAGCCCAGTGTGGTGGTGTGAGCCTGTAGTCCCAACTATTCAGGAGGCTGAAGCAGAAGGATCACTTGAGCCCAGGAGTCTGAGGTAGCAGTGAGCCATGATAATGCCACTGCACTCCAGCCTGGACAAGAGAGTGAGACTCTGTCTTAAAAAAAAAAAAGAATGAAGAAACAAATTCTATCCCCATCAGATGAAGAACGAGGCAAGAATGCCAGTTTTCAATACTCCCATACATCTTACAGCAAGACGTAGACACTGCATTAAGGCAAGAAGGAAGAAATGAATAACAGCCAAAAAGGAAGAAGTAGAGTTGTCAATATTGACACATTATACAATTGTTTTCATAGAAAGTACCAAGGAACCCCCTCCCACCAAAATCTACAACTAATTAAAGAATTAAGCCTTATGCAGAATAAATCTTAATATAAAAAAGTATTCTATATGATATATTAGCAACAAAAAATAAAAAATGGATTTCTTTTCAAATTCCTTTTACAGCACTGGGAGAAGAACGAAAACCTAGGAATAAATCTAAGAAAAGACATCTAAGACTTCTGTAATAAAAACTACAAAATATTGCTGTAATAAACCAAATGATTCTCCCAAAATTGATATATAGATTCAATGTAATTTCAAACTGAATATACAAGAATTTTTTTGTAGAAATTGCTAACCTGATTCTAAAATTGATATGAAAATGCAAAGGACCAAGATAATCAAAAGTTAGACAACTCACTTTACCTTCATGATTTAGTATAAAGCTATAGTAATCAAAAATATGTATTATTGGCAAAAAAAAAGACCTAGATCTATGTAACCAAATAGAATGTCCAGAAATAGACCCACGCATAAATGATCACTCAATTTTGAACAACTTCGTCAAGGTAATTCAATGGAGAAAAAAAGTGTTTTCAAAAAATGATGCTGGATCAACTAGAAATCAAAATGACAAAAGAAGCATAATGATCAATGATCTTTACCTTATGTTTAACACAAAATTGGACTCAAACTGATCATAGACCTATCTGTACTACCTAAAACTATAAAACTTCTAAAAGAAAACATGGGAGAAAACAGTTGTAACCTCATGTTATCTTATGGCAGGCAAAGTTTTATTAGATAGAACACACAAAAAATTATAAACATTAAAGCTAAAATTGATTAATCGAACTTCATCAAAACAAAACTTTTCCTCTTGAAAAAACACACTAAGAAAATGAAAAGGCATGCCATATTCTGGAAGAAAATTTTCTCAAGACAAATATCAGATGAAGGACTTGTATTCAGAATATAAAATATAATTCTTACAATTCAATAATAAGAAGCAACCCAATATTTTAGAAAAACAGACAAAATATTTGAACACACACTTTACAAATGAAGATGAGCATCAAAAGCACATGAAAACATGCAAGCATCATTAGTGCACACAGGAAAGCAAATTAAATATTCACGGTGATAATGCATATCCATTAGACTGGTTAAAATTAAAAAGACTGACCATACCACCGAAAACAACTTTGAGTAACCAGAACTCTTACTCACTGCTGGTGGGAATGTAAAATGGTAGAACCATTTTGGAAAACACCTTGGCAGCTTCATAAAAAATTAAACATAACATACAGCCCAATCATTCTAATCCTAGGTGTTTACACAAAAGCAAGGAAAACATACATCCACATGGGGTGTTGTACCGGGACCATTATCCCAGGTCTGACCTTAACTGGTTGTGTGACTTTGTACAGTTCCTTTAACCTCTCTCAGTGTCGTCCATTGATCCTACTTTCCTTATTAGTGTGACGATAAAAATAAAACAAACTTCAAAGTTGAAAGAGTTAAAAGATAATCAAGTCCAACTGCCCTATTTTATTGGTGAGAAAATGAGCCTTGCTCAAAGTAACAGAGCTAGAGAGAAACAAAGTTATGCCTTAACAGTGGTCCCCAACCTTTTTGGCACCAGGCACTGGTTTCATGGAAGACAATTTTTCCGTGGATGGAGCGGAAGGGGAAGGAGGGTGCAGGGGGGTGCCGCGGAGCTCTGCGGCCCAGCTCCTAACAGGCCACGGACTGGTACTGTACACGGCCTGGAGGTTGGGGACCTCAGCCTTAAAACAATATTTTCCTGACTTAGAAGTTAGTCTAATTGCTCCATCACAGTTTCTTCCTTTGAATTGCTATGGAAACACTTCAAGGATAAATGTGCTATAGGAATGCAAAGTGTTGATATTTATTGATATCGATGTCCTAATTGTTAGGACAGTTATGTAAATATTGTATGCATTGTTTTACTTAGAGAATATAAATCTTTTGGATTATAATATGTATGTTAAGATTTTATGTTAAATCTATAACTGTATAGTCACATATAGATAACAATCTATGTGTAGGGAAGTGGCCCCTTAGGTAAAATTCATTACTTTTGTTAATATTCTGACCACTATACTGGACCTTTTTATAGATTATTCTTAAATATAATAGTCAATCTATGTAATAAATCGTGAGATTCAGAATTTCAATTATAGATGTTCCACTGGGACCTGGTTGAGGGAAAATATATAAAGCAATGCTGCACAGTATTACATTTTGAAATAATAGGACTTTTGCAACACTGTAACTAAATATAATGGCATCTTGTCAAATGTATTATTTTTTTTTTATCCTTAAAAAGCCAAAAACCATTTTGAGGTAAAACAGGCTAAGTGAAATTTCTTTAAACCAAATGTGCATTGGCAGCTTTTTACATTTTGGGTTGTGTTTGTGTTTTGTTCAACTTTATATTACGTCTCTATTTTGTACAACTTTATTGAGGTATAATTGAAGTACAGTATACTACACATGCTTGAATACAATTTTATCAGTTTCGACATGTTTATACACTAGTGAAACCATCACCACAATCAAGATAAAGAGCATTTCCATTATCCCCCAAACTTTCCCCAGAGCCTGTGGCGATCCCTCTGTCCTTCCAACCCCATCCCCAGGCAACCACAGACTTGTTTTTTTTCACTATAAATTAATTTGCATCTTCCAGAATTTTATATAAAAAGAATCATAAGTATACACTGTCTCTTTTGCCTGACTTTTTCACTTAGTGTGTTTTTGCAATTCATCCATATTATTGCGTATATCCAAATTTTGTTTCTTTTTCTTTGTTTTTTTATTTTGCCCAGTAGTATTCATCCATCCAAATATGCCATACTTTGCCTATCTGTTCACCTATTTGTTGGATGTCTGGGTTGTTTCCAATTATCGACTATTACAGATAAAGCTGCCATGGTCATTTGTGTACAGCGCCTTGTGTGGATGTATGTTTTCCTTGCTTTTGGGTAAACACCTAGGACTAGAATGGCTGGGCTATATGTTATGTTTAATTTTTTATGAAACTGCCAAGGTGTTTTCCAAAATGGTTCTACCATCTTACATTCCCACCAGCAGTGAGTAAAAGTTCTGGTTGCTCAAAGTTGTTATGTTTAATTTTTTGATCTTTTACTGTTGCATCTAGAATTCCCAGAGTATGAGCTTAAGAAGAAAAATAATTCTTTGAGAAATTAGACTTATTTTATAACTGATTTCATCTCAGTATTTATTTTTCATGAATATTTAATAAATGTGTGCTTAATAACCTGACGACTAGCATTTCTTCCCTCAAAAATAATTTTTGTTTAAGAAAAGGTCAGTTTATTAAGAAATTGGAGAGTCGTTGCAGGAGTTCAAAGCAAGACTGAGATTTCATGCTCACTTCCTATTTTAACCCACGGGCTCTGCGTGTTTGGATTCGGAAAGGTGTGCAGCATGGGAGGATATGGATTGTAGAATTAAAGCCACCTGAATTCTAATACTCGCTCTGTTATTTATCAGCTTTGGATTTTGAGGAATCGGTTTCAATGCCTTCTCTTGTAAAACAAGATCATTTCTACCCTTGAAGGTTAGAACATAAAAATAATTGGTTTCCCAACATTTTGTTATGAAAATTTTCATACATGCAGGAAAGTTGAGATAACTATACAATGAAACCCCATTTTTCCATCCCCCTACGTTCTGTAATTAACATTTGGTTATATTTGCCTTTTATCAGATACCTATGTATCTTCCCACCCCTCTATCCTTTAATCAGTCTATTTTATTTTTTGATCCGTTTGAAAGTTAGTTGCAAATGTCAGTGCACTTTACCCCGAAACTTCAAAATTCTTTATAGCATTTTATAAGCAAAATTTACAAACAGTAAAAACACAAAATATATAATATTCAATAAACTTTGACAGATATATACATCTGTATAACACAAACTTCCATCAAGATACAGAACATTACCATCACCTCCCTGAATTTTTCTCATGCTCCTTCTTGGATCTATAGATTCAATGCCCCTGTGTCTCCTGTTTTGATATATTTTCATCATAAATTGGTTTTGCCTGTTTAAGAACTTCATATAAATGCAGCCAAACAGTAGGTATTCTTTTGTGTAAGGATTTTCATGCAGCATAAAAGCTTTGAGAATTCATCTATGTTGTTGTATGAATTGTTTTTTATAGCTTATTCCATTAATGAATCTCACAATATATCTACTCTCATCTTGGTGGAACAATTGGGCTGTTTTCACTTTTTGATATTCTAAATAAAGCTGCTATAAATATTGTTCTACAAATCTTTTTGTGAATGTATATACTTCTCTTTCTCTTTTAAAAATACCTAGAAGAGAAATTGTAGGCTCCAAGTTAGGTGTATATTTTAGTTTTGTAAGAAATTTTCAGACTTTTATCCATAGTGACTATACAATTGTATATGCTTGTCAAAAATTTAACAATTCCAGTTGCTCCTCATCCTCACAAACATTTAATGTTAGTCTTTTAAAATTTAGCCATTCTAGTGGATATCTCTCATTGTGGTTTAATTTACATTTCCCTGATAATTAATGATATTGAACAATTTTTTGTATATCTTCCTTTGTAAGATATCTGATAGAGCATTTGGTCTCTTTTTTATTGAATTGTCTTTTTATGGTTGAGTTATAGAAGTCTTTTATATATTCTGAATACCAATCCTTTGTGAGACTTCTTGACAACATCTTTTGTTTAGCTCGAATTCAGCTTTCAGTCTAATTTATACATTTGTATGGCTTGTGCTTTCTGTGGCTTAAGAAAATTATTTTTCCGTTTCTTTGTACTAGCATATAAAGATACATTTGAGTTTGTATACCAACAATATATCCTGTAATCTTGCTAAATTAATTTGTTATTCCCCATAGTTGCTTTGTAGAGTCTTTAAGATGTTTTATGCAACCAACCATGTCAGCCGTAAACAGAGAGAGTTTTGTTACTTCCTTTCCAATCTGTGTATCTTTTTTCATTTTTTTCTCTTATTGCACTGTGATCTCCAGCACAATAACAATTAAAAGAGGTGAGAGTGGGCATCCCTGCCTAGTTATCAGTCTCGGGGTAAAAATATTCAGTATGTCATCATTAAGTTTGATGTTAGCTATAGATTTTCCTAGATTCACTTTATCAATTAAATTTCTCTACCATTCCTACTTTTCTTTAAGCTTTGATTATAAATGAATGATTCATTTTGTCAAATGATTTTTCTGCATTATTTAAATCATATCTTTTTATCTTCTGTTGTGTGGTTCTGGTGAATTACATAGATTAATTTTCAAGTGTTTAACTTCATATTTGAGGGATAAACCCAGCTTGTCTGTGACATATTGTCACATTTATGGATCACTAAATTCCATTTCATAGTATTTGTTAAGGTATCTACTTTTTAAAATTCTTTTCTTTTTTCCTTTGTTTTGCATCAGATTATGATGGCTACATAAAATGATATGTTCCCATCTTCTCTATTTTATGAAAGATTTTGCATAATATTGGTGTTATTTCTTCCTTAAACACTTTCCAGAACTCATCAGTGAAACCATCTGGTCCACAACTACCTTTTTTTGTCTTTTTTTGAGACAGAGTCTCACTGTGTTGCCCGGGCTAGAGTGAGTGTCGTGGCGTCAGCATAGCTCACAGCAACCTCAAACTCCTGGGCTCAAGCGATCCTTCTGCCTCAGCCTCCC
>CAUYSK010087189.1:0-17446 GCA_963575035.1 Avahi laniger | reverse complement strand
ATTGAGGGCTTCCTGGAAAGAATAACTTACGGACTATTTGTTCAAGGGAAAGTTACATTAGTTAAGGTCAGAGCGAGTTATTATGATATGAAAGTTGAAATATGAAAAAAAGCATATTATTGATATTTGGTACCAAGAAAGAGATCAGAGTGAGATTTGTCTTGCATGGCTGCCCCACATCTTCTGAATATTCCTGCTCATTATGATGTTTCTCCATATCATAAATCCTTCCTTCTCAAAGGTAATTCCAGAAAATTCACATCCTCAGCCTCCTTTGCAGCAAAGGTGCAGGCATATTGTTAGCACTCTGAAGGTTGGTAAGATTTCAAAAATAATACACAAGTCTATAAAGTGATAAAATAAATCTGTGGGCTATAACTTCCCCTTTTCTACCCCATATTGTGCTCTGAGAACTTTTTGAGCATCACCAAACCAAAACCAGCCCCCATATGCTAATAAGAGCTGACATTATTAGGTACACATCACAGGCCAGGAGCTATTCTAAGCACTTTATATCATCTTGTCTTGCCCTCATAACAATTCTAAGAGGTTCTGATACCTGAGCGGGCGAGAGAATCTCCAGGGTAACTTTTAAGTGTGCTTTACTTTATTGGAAGTATTTATGCCTTCTTATTAGAGATATTTTAATTTCTGGGCCAAGTATTTCATATCTTATTCTATTCTTGCTCAACAAAATCCTGAAGGAGCATAAAATAATATTGCCAGGCATTTCTGACACAGGTGGACCATGGATGGACAACCGTGTCTTTGAGATAGATATTGTCTAGAGGGAAAAGCATAGGATTTGGGGTCATGTTCTGAGTTTGTCAGAGCTTTCCACCTAGCAGGTAGGTGAGTTTAGATTAGCCATTTTGCTCCAGTTGAATCAACTTATATGCAAAATGAGGAAAATATTAATAACCTAGTTCTCATGCAGCTGTCTCAAGGATTAGGTTAATGATTTCATAGCTTAGTGCCTGGCCGACTCCCAATATTTATTCATTGGGTAAATGGAGAGAAATGATGGATCGGTGAATGCACTTCCCACTTTTTCTGCCTCTTCTGCCTTTCCTCTTCCTCATCTGCTATACTGATCTTGTTACTGTAATTCACGTACATCAGGCTATTTCCTGCCTCAAAGTCTTTGCACTTGCTCTTGGGCTGCCTGAAGCACTTTCCCCAGTTGATGACCTGGCTGATTCTTTATCCAGATTTCACCATCTTAAAGAGGCCTTTTCTGAACTGTGTCTGAAATTGCCATCTCTGGCCCTAGTTACTTTCAATCTTTATCCTGCTTTATTTTCCTTTAAAAATTTTAACACTGTTGGTAATTATATAATGTATTACTTGTCTACTTGTTTGCTAACAGCTTCCTCCCAAGAATGCCTTGGAGCTGGGATTTGGTTTTGTTCACCTAGATGCAAATAGAAGGGTAGTGATTGTTATTATATTAATGCGCCTTCCTGACCTTACTGATTCACACCTATGGACTGGCTTAAATTTGAGGAGTTGAACATGCAAAGAAGAAATGGGGTGACCCAATTTAAAGGAGAGTGATGTTTTTCAGCACATAAATAAATACATATCTCAAAAAGAAATGTTCTCTGAATTCACTGGAACAGATAACTAAGAAGAGTTCTGCTGTCATTCCAATTTCATGATAACTCCAAAAAAGTGAGTCTATAACATGCTGTTTTGATTACTAGTTTATGCAACAATTTTATTAAGCTGATTCCAAAGCAATATGTTCCAAAGTGGTTTATATGAGGACACTAATAAAGGAGTATACTAAGGAAATAGACCAACCTTTATTTGGGCTGCTAACATGAATCGTTTCCATTGTCATTTTGAAGACACTCCAAATTCTTACGTCAAATATGGCTCAGGAAATCCAAGAGTTCAAAATTCACAAGTCAAGTCAAAGGCAAAGTCATCAAATACAAGGACTTCATCCTTGATCTCAGGGCACTGTCAAGAACTTCATTGATTTGTATTTGGTAATCAAAGCAGCAGACAACTCAAAAAAAGCATGAGCCTAATACTTTCTCTACTTGTCTGAAGACACCTGACAAGCTTTTTTTCTTAAGAGAATGAGAATTTCAGAAACTCAAATAAAACGCCTATAGGGACTAAAAGGAACCTGCTAGATGCATACTTACAAGTGAATAAATAATCCTGAATTGCTTCTCAACTGCATACGTTTCTTTGGTATGCAACATGAGCAGATTCTAAAAGGATTCCTGAGTCTTCAAGAAAATCATAATATTTAAATAAAGTTAGCTCTGTTCCAAACTTATTACTGGTCTCCTCTAGGAATAGTGCACAAATTAGTCTTTACTCCTGAAAGAAAAATTAGGAAAATTATTGAAGTTAAGGAAATACTTGCAACTTTTAGTGGACTTCAGCAAAATAGTGATTGAATAAGTTGGTCAATAAAATAAGCCTTAGGTAGTAAATGTGTTCTAGAAAAATTAATTAATTTCCTTTGCTAATTTTTCATTCAAGGTAAATTTAAATGTTCACTATGTGGACCATAATATGAGAAGTGGAAGATCAAAAGAGGGGAGCTAGAGATCTGTCAATAATAATTATTTATTGAGCAGCTACTGTGTGTCCAGAAAGACTTTTAGGGGACAGAGCGAAAGGTATATCTCCATTAAGCTCAAAATTGTGTTGTAAAGAGAAATACAGCCAGCAAATGCTAGCAAGTTTAACTATTGAGGAGTTGGAGTGGTTAGGATGTTGCTGAGGAAGGGAGAAATGAGAATGTTTGAAAGGAGAAAAACAGAAAGGTAAAGAGAGAAGAGAGAGTAAGGAAATCTTTGCAGACAGGTACAGCCATAGATTTCAAAGAGAATGCCAAACTTCAGATTTCCTATGTGAGTTCTGAGAAACAGCCGCAAAACCATGAAGGGAAGAGAGAAGAGGGAACAAATACAGGAAAGAGAGAAACACCATCTTTCAAGCATTATTCCTTCTTTCCTTCATTCAACAAGTATTTATTGAGTGCCTACCACTGAGAACAATTTGAGACCCTGGGGGTGTGGTGCTGACTTGCAAAGTGCCCTCACACAGCTGCCACTCGTTGGAGAAAAACTAAAGAAAAAAGACATACACTCTTTAGGGGAAAAATGTCTGGAAGCGAATAGAAAGAGAAAAGAAAAAAAATCTGTAATATTTTTATGGTAAACATTTTTCACCTTTTTTCTAAACGGCTACCAGTTAGGCATACTATTGTCAAAAATGTACTTACTAATTCCTTAAAATTTGACCTTCATGATGTACCCTTATTATTTATCAATTTAAATTATTGACTAATAAAAATATGACATAGCTTGTCATCAGAGCAAATCAAAACTTGACTTAAGATTGCATATTTGGAAGAATATATCTCACTGGAAAAAATTTGAGTCCGAAATTGATGCCATAGCAAAAGAATAGTATTTTCAGAGAATTCAGATATGGATTTATTCGTTGCAAATCTTCCCATAAATTCTCCTCAACAATTCATCTCTTTTCATTCCAATTTTCTTATTATTTCTGCATCACTACCGTAAATATCACAGTCGCCTCTGACCTATCCCTCTCACAGTATTGACTATGTGTAATATTCCTTCTGTGTGTATTTGTATATTGGCCACTGACATTGCCTGTTAGCCCCAGACCTCATTCCTTCTCTAATTGATGTAATAGCTTCCAGTGTTTCCCTCCTGGGGAAACACAGAATTTTGGAGCCCAAAGGAACTCTACTTAGAAATGCAATCCTAAAGCCGTTGTATCTTCTGCTTGCTGATCCACCCTCCTAAAACAGGCTCTTATTGCGTTGTTCTCTGATGAAAATCTTTCCACAGCTTACACAACCTGATGAAGACTGTCCAGACTCCTTCGTTGAGCATTTAAGGCTATCTATGCATTTTTTCCAAGGCCCGAACATGCTTTATCAATCTCATGTTTTTCACTCATTGATTCAAAACTATTTTTGAACACCTCTATAATTTGAACTGTGCTAGAGGCTTGCTACAGAGATGAACAAGTCACAGTCCTCTCCTCTAGCAGTCCTCACTTTAAGGGAGGGGGGACAGGAATGAGGGGGACAAGTGCAGCAATAACTCATTAAGTGTTGAGAATTGTGGGGAAAGAGGCTGCCCAGGGAGCCTTGGACTCAACTGTCCAATCCTGCTATCTTGGCGACTGTACTACAATACTGATCAAATTAGCTTCTGTTCCTAAAACACGGCCCACTCTTATCAATACTCCATGACTTTGTTCATGCTGTTCCCTCTCTGTGAAATGTCTTTTCTCTGCTTTACTGTATAGCCCAAATATATCTAATCTTTCGAAGACAAGATCAGATGCCAAATAATCCATGAAGCTTTCCTTAGCCTCCTGATGTTAAATATCTCTCGTGTGATTTCCCACGGCACTTTGTTGTATTTCCTCTCCCACCTAACCACATCCTTGCTGCATTAGAGTTTATTACATCGATGTCTTGTCTCGGCACCTGTGTCTTAATAGCAGCAATTATGATATATTTATACATCTGTAGATATATAAACCCCCCAAAAATTCACAAAATAAATGTTCAGTGAATGTTCCCCAAGCTAAAATAATAAATAATAATTTGTACGCCAAACGCAATTGTAAAATAGTACAAACAGTGAAGGGGACTGACGATACAAATTGACCCCCCACGCTTGTGGTAAAACTACAACATAAATTACTGCAGAATTAATGCCAATAGAGAGGAGAACTACGCTAACACTAGCATCCGCAGGCTTGAAGGGGTTACGCAGATCTAACCACAAGGGGAAAAAATTGTTCTTCATTTGCCTTCATTAAAGGCTAATTTTAGGTCTTTTGGTAATTAAATGAACACATTGTTTATTTATGCTCCATACACTTTAGACCCTGAGAGTCTTGGAAAATAGATGAAATTTCCAAGAATTAAAGTTTCCATTAACGCAAGTGCCAAAATCAGGAGGCTTGACCTGTGGGAGAAAGCACATTTGTCTTTGCTGGCTCCTTTTCAAAAAGCTATAGATATTTACTGTACTGCCTTTCTGGTGCGCAATTACTGTTTTATCATTCTGACAATCTAGACAAGAGGAAGAAGCTGCCACATTTCAGAAAGCAACAAATTACTGAAGACCGAATGATCATTTCAGTGGTAAAGTGTTGACAGCGGTCCCTGTTTGGGGTAAAATTTCTTCATTGGAAGAGACTGCGAGTGGTTTCTTTTTTCTTTCTTTCTTTTCTTGTTTTTTCTTTTCTTTCTTTCTCTCTCTCTCTTTCCTTTCCTTTCTTCGTTCCTTTCTTCTCTTTCTTCTTTCTTTCTTTCTCTCTTTCTTTCCTTTCTTTCTTTTCTTTTTTTTGGGGGGGTCCTTGTTTTGGGATGTGTGTGTGCTTGTGTGTTTAATTTCCCGAGAATTCTCTTTGGCTGGTGAAGACACAGTTTACTAGAGTGGGTTTTAGAACATCTTCCACCTGTATCGTCCCCGCCAGACGGAAATTTAATGTCAATGAAATTGTTCATGCGCACAGCTCGAACGCCTGGGAAGAATATTTTCTGACCTCTATATCTGGTTTTATTCAATCCGAAGTAGCCCAGTTATCTAGCCACGTTACAAAATAAAATAAAAAAAAAAAATAAATCTCCTTACGTCAGTGAACTTGGACTCCGAAAGTTCTCTCCCCTGAGCAGAGAGCCTTTTAAAGACGTGTGTGGCACGCGGGCAGCAAGGGGTCGCGGCTACCGGGGAAAGAGCTGGCTCCGCAGGTCCCGCCCTCGCCGGTCGCCCCTCCCTCCGGCCTGCGCCCTACCTCCCGGGACTCGGCCCCCGCCCCGCGACATCCGCGGCCTCCGGGGTCTGACGCGCGTCAAAGCCCAAACTGGGAGGCTGATTTGTGGCGCATCACCCGCCCCCGTCCCCCGCCCCTCCTCCGCCCACGGCGGCGGCCAAGGGAGTGGAGCCGAGCAGGGGGAGGGGAAGATCTCCACCCATCCCCCTTCCTCCAGCCCACCCCGCGTTTAGATTCAATTGCACCTTTTATTGTTTTAACTCTCCCCCTAGGACAAGCAGCCCCCGGATCTGTCCCGCCCGCCGTGGCGGCCCCTGCTCCGGCGCGCGCGGATGGCGGAGCGAGCGACCTGCCGGCTGGCGGTCGGGGTGCGCGAGGAGGTGCCGCCGCGCCCGCTGCCCGGAGTCTGTAAGTCTCAACGCTCCTCCCGGGGAGGGGAGGGGGGGCTGTCCGCGTCCCCGCAAATGATTTAAAATGCAAAACACAGCAGCGCTTTACAGTGCTGGATGGACTTTTCGGGGCACACTCCCTACTTTACTGCAACCCGCAGGCTGTTGTCCGGGTTTTTCCTGCAGCTTGTACGTTTGATCCCTTCGTTGTAAAAAAAAAAGTTTTCAATTTACAATATTATGGGTTCCATAGGAAACTTTTTTGTCAGTTTTTTAAAATGCATCTCATACTTCCTTCAAATTTAAAATAATGCTTCATAATTTTTAAGTTCCATAGCACATCGCTTATCACTATTTTGTCAGATTACACTGAACATGTTATTTATACTGCGCAAAGGGCCACGGCCTTACCTTTGCTTACTTCTAAAAATAAAGGAGGAAGAATTTCTCCTCTTTTATAATGCTGCATCATCGAAATACTTGAATGAGTAGATCGAGCTGGCCTTGATTTTCATAATCGAAGCCACGTGCTTGTATCCTTGCATTAATCTACAGACGCGGTTAATGGCAGAGAATTATCTCTGAGCCTGCTGTTTACAGGAGGCTACTGGTTTTGTTTAACTAAGGCTATGCCCATGTGTGTTCAGAATGATAAGAAGAATTGAAACAGTTCTGATTCAGACCAGGTAATTTCTCTGGGATCCCAGAACTCAAGCACAAACTAGATTCATGTTTGGGTTAATAAAATCAAACCTTTGATTTTAACAGGTCAGATGTATAGACAATACAAGGACTAATAGGTGAGGATATGGAGTTTGTTTGTTTAAGTTTTTTAATCAAGGTTTCTCCTGTGCAGGAGGACTGCAAGGAGAGCCAGATCCGAGGCAGGTGCATAGGCTGGCTATGGTGACAGGACGATGTTGGCCAGAAAGAGCATCATCCCCGAGGAGTATGTGCTGGCTCGCATCGCGGCGGAGAACCTGCGCAAGCCGCGCATTCGAGACCGCCTGCCCAAAGCCCGCTTCATCGCCAAGAGCGGGGCCTGCAACCTGGCACACAAGAACATCCGTGAGCAAGGACGCTTCCTGCAGGACATCTTCACCACCTTGGTGGACCTGAAATGGCGCCACACGCTGGTCATCTTTACCATGTCCTTCCTCTGCAGTTGGCTGCTCTTCGCTATCATGTGGTGGCTGGTGGCCTTTGCCCACGGGGACATCTATGCTTACATGGAGAAAAGTGCTTTGGATTCCACTGTGTGTGTGACTAATGTCAGGTAAGAATGCAGTGGGATGAGACAGGAGTTGAAAACGGTATAGAAAAAATACCAAAATGCCCTTTCTCTTATCATTCTGTTTATTTTGTTGAAAGTGAAATAAAGGATTTGTTTTAGAACGTTCAGAAACAAAAAAGCAAAATAAAGAACAAAATCTAATACGTTAAACATCCTTTTAAAGGAGGCTTTATGGATGAAGAGTCTGAAAATGTGGAGCTTCAGTCCTTTGGGCTAAGCCTTGAAAATATTATACCACTTATTAAAAGATTGTAGTTCAAAGAATTCCAGAGTGACTTACTCCAAAAAAGCACACAGTTTTCTGTATGAAAAAGCTGCTGTCCATAGTTCCAGTGTCCACAAGTAAATATCTCTGATCAACAAAAAATATTGTGCAAATACTAGTGATATTTTTCCAAGACTTCGTTCACCCATGACATTTTCAGAAATAATAAGAAAAAGGGGAAGACACGGGGTGGGGGAAAGTGTCCTAGATTAAAAATCTACTAAAAATGAATTGACAAATAAATATTTGCCTGTCTTTGTCAAGATTATCTTAACATAGCTGATTTTTTTGGATTCAGAAATTAAAAGTTATGCTAAGATTCAGAACTAGAAAGTACTAATTTTTAATGGAAATTGGTCCAAAATTTTTGTGGAAGGGATTATGTGGAAGCAACTTAATGTTGTAGCCTTTCAGAGTTTTAATAGAATAGGAACAGACAGTTCTTAGGTGACCTAACTTTGGCTTCTTTCTTTTATATTGTAAGTATTTCGAAGATAGGTAAATGAATTTGATTTCAGTGATTCTCTTGTCATACTGTCACATGCCCTAAGAATATTTAGTTGAGGTGATTTGTTTCTTAAGCTGTTTTGTTGGAAGACAGATAATTTATATCAATTGCAAAAATGTTTACTCTGAAGTGAAACAATAGTGGAATAATACTGGAAAATTTTCCAGAACATGTTCTGAATAACATTCTAAAGTCACATAATGTGCAAAGCAAAGAAACTTGAAAAATCACCATACTGACCGGAAACTGTAAAGAATAAGACCTTTAGTGACCCTGAAATCTTATGAAGCTAGCATATCACTGCAAGCAGCAGACCCCAGACTGTGAACTTGTCCACCCTTCCATTTGCTAAGCAACTGCAATATCAGCCCTTCAAGGGGGAATGCAGCATTAGTGTGCAGAGATCACACACCACAGATTTCAGGTCGAGTTTTGAGGAGTGAAACTATATTGAATTGATCTCTTGTTTTCACCATTGAGTAGATATTATTTTCTTCTCACGAACTTTTGTCTCAAAGAAAATGTAGGTGAAAAACATAGTGATCATCAGTACACCAGATATAAAGGAAACAAAATACTTAAAATAGCTATGGAAATGTTTAATAGATATTTGAAGTTCAAATATTATCTATACTATTTCTCTTTAAGAAATCTATTGGCACTGATTGGTGAATCATTTTCATATCAAATTAAATTTTTAATAAATCTACAAAATGATATAGTGCATACTGATAAAAAGAGACAAAAGAAATGGTAATAAACCTTGAAAATATTAATAAATGACAGATTTTATTCACAAGACATACATTTTTGTGAATAAGAAGATATTGAGCAATTTATTAAAAATATATCATCAAAAATGATATCCTTTAATAGTTTTTTGAGGGAATTTTACAGGATGCACTGGTTATTAAAAGCTACTTACTGGCACCTTGTATTTTTAAAATAAAATGTGTTCTGAAGCATATTCATTTATCTGATACATTTCTGCTGGTGTGAACATTAAGACAGCTGTGAAATGTGGTGTCAAAAATACAATGGGACAAAGTTGACTTTATCAGCATAACAATTTTAGCATTTTAAATTGCACTTCTTACTTAAAATTATTTGACATCTTTTAAGGTTGTTCTATTCTTACTGATTTTATTTTAATGTTATGGTTCTATTTATACGGTAATCTCAACATAGTTTAATCATAACAAACCATATGTAATAAAAAAAATGTTTCGTTAAAATACAGAAACAGAAAAATCCTTATTCCCTCCTAATGGAAATTTAAAAGATGACTAACAATGATTCTAATTCTTTGCATGTCCTTTCCCTTCAAAAGTTCCATGTCCAGCCATATCATCAAAATTGGAAACAACTTTTTAAAAAGGATATTCAGCAGTATTTCCAAATCATGTTTGATCATTTGCATTTTAAGGTGACTCACTTTCTCCTTCGTGTAGATGATTTTTTAATGAATCAGAAAATAGCCCAACATATTTCCTCTTTCTCATTATTATTCAGCATAGCTTTCTTTGTAACGGAACAAAGGAGCAGCTAAACACTTTTATCTCTTGAGATTGTTTAGCATGGCAGGTGTCAATAAAAGGCTGGGTCTTGCACCATTTATAATGTTTAGAATTAAATCCTTTCATAAGCACTATACAAAATATGACACATGAATAGTCTCTCAAGCCATTAAAACAAAACATTTGGAATATTCATCAGCACACTGCTCCCTGAAGTATGGAGGCATTATCAGAAATCAATGCTGTTTCCGTGCACATCCTTCGGGGGTCCATTCCTACTCTTTACCATGTTTTTGGACCGTGCTATATATCTTGCTGTGTGTCTTTAGTGCAAAAAGCAATTACTGTAGTTTTCCATGAATCATTTTAGCAACAAAAGAGAAAAAAGGCAACTTTCATACTCTACTTAAAAGCTAATCAAAGAGTAATTTTTGTATTCTTGCTTACCTCTCATGGTTTCCTGCCAAAGTGCATTGCCTATACCAACTACTCAAATGTTTAAACATTTCACTTGCTCATTGCCCCTGGCATTAATAAATAGATAATACCTTGACAGATGGCTGACGCAGGGCTTGTCTTCTATAAAATTAGATAAGTCGGAAATAGAGGATGGGGGCAAAGACTGTTTCTATGAAGAAGCCATGGCAGCACTGGATAGGTAGTTAAGTGAATAAATTAATAATAACCAAATGTTATGCTTGTCAACCAGGGGGATAAATCAGAATCACCTGAGAGCTTTTCAAAAGTGTCTTAGCCAGGTCCACCCTTAACCTACCAAATCAATGGCTGTTTACTCACATATGGAATAATCTACTTAGATATGTGTAATTTGAAAAAGCTTTCCAACAAAATCCTGACACCTGTTGGCCCCCTTCCTTTGCTTCATTCAGAGGACTAGGCCAAATTGAGAGGATTCAAGTTCATATCAATTACAGGTATACCTTGAGCTATTGCAGTTTTGATTCCAGATCCCCATAATAAAATGAGTCACCCAAATTCTTTTGTTTCCCAGTGCATATAAAAGTTATGTTTACATTATACTGTAGTTTACTAAGTGTGCAATAGCATTATGTCTAAAAATATATATAACTTAATTTAAAACATAATTTAATGCTAAAAAATGATAATTATCTGAGCCTTTAGTAAGTCATAATCTTTTTGCTGTTGGAGGGGATGTTGATGGCTACAGGGTGGTGGTTACTGAAGGCTGGAGTGGCTGTGGCAATTTCTTAAAATAAGACAAAAATGAAGTTTGCCATGTTGATTGACACTTCCTTTCATGAGAGATATCTCTGTGGCACTCAATGCTGTTTGACAGAATTTTACCCACAGTCAAAACACTAGAACTTCTTTCAATATTGAAGTCAATCCTCTCAGGGCCTGCTACTGCTACTGCTGTATCAACTAAGTTTATTTATCTTCTAAATCCTTTGTTGTCATTTCAACAATGTTAATCTATCCTCACCAGGAGTAGATTCCATCTAAAGAATCCACTTTCTTTGCTCATCTACAAGAAGCAACTCTTCATCTGTTCAAGTTTTATCATGAGATTGCAACAATTTAGTCATATTTTCAGGCTCCACTGCTAATTCTAGTTCTCTTACTATTTCTGCATCCACAGTTCCTTCCTCTACTGAAGTCTTGAACAACTCAAAGTCATCCGTGAGGGTTGGAATCAACTTCTTCCAAACTCCTGTTAATGTTGATATTTAACTTCCTTCCATAAATCATGAATGTTCTTAATGGCATCTGACTGACATGGTGAATTCTTTCCAGAAGGTTTTCAATTCACTTTGCCCAGATCCATCAGAGGAAGCACTATCTATCTATGGCACTTAGAGCCTTACAAAATGTATTTCTTAAATATTAAGACTTGAAAGTCAAAATGACTTCTTGATTCATGGACCACAGTATGGATGTTGTGTCAGAAAGTGTGAAAACAACATTCACCTCCTTGTACATCTCCATCAAAGCTCTTGGGTGACTAGGCGCATTGTCAACGAACAGTAGGATTTTGAAAGGAATCCCTTCTTTTCCAAGCAGTAAGTCTCAATGGTGGATTTAAAATATACAGTAAACTATGATAGAAAACAGATGTGCTACCATCCAGGCATTGTTGTTCTATTTATAAAGGACAGGCAGAGTTGGTTTAGTATATTATTCTCAAGGGCCCTAGGATTTTCAAAACGGTAAATGAAAAATGACATCAACTTAAACTCACCAGCTGCATTGAACCCTAACAAAAGTCAGCCAGTCCTTTGGAACTGTAAAGCCAAACATTGACTTTTTTTCTCTAACTATGTAAGTCCTAGATAACGTCTTCTTCCAATAGAAAGCTGTTTCATCTGCATTGAAAATCTGTTGTTTAGTGTAGCCACTTTCATCAATATTATATTTTAGCTGAGTCTTCTGAATCACTTGCTGTAGCTTCTACATCAGCACTTGCAGCTTGACTTTGCACTTTTATGTTATGGAGGAAAGCTTCTTTCCTTAAACCTCATGAAGCAACGTTTGCTAGCTTCAAACTTTTCTTCTGCAGCTTTCTCCCCTTTCTCAGCCTTCATAAAACTGAAGAGAGATTCTTGCTCTGGATTAGGCTTTGGCTAAAAGGAATGTTGTAGCTGGTTTTGTTTTCTATCCAGAGCATTCAAACTTTTTCCATATCAGCAATAAGGCTGTTTTGCTTTCTTATCATTTGTGTGTTCCCTCAATAGCACTTTTAATTTTCTTCCAGAATTTTTTTTTTTTTTTTGCATTCACAATTTGGCTAATCATTGGTGCCAGAGGCCTAGCTTTCAGCCTGTCTTGGCTTTGAACATGCGTTCCTCACTAAGCTTAATCATCTCTAGCTTTTGATTTAAAGTGAGAGAAGTGTGACTTTTCCTTTCACTTGAACACTTGGAGATCATGATAGGGTTATTAATTGACCTAATTTCAATATCATTGTGTCTTAGGAAAGAGGGAGGCCCACACTGAGAGAAAGAGAGACAGGGAATAGCTGGTGTGTGAAGCAGTGAGAACACACAATATTTATTGATTAAGATCGCTGTCTTATATGGGCGTGGTTCCTGGTGCCCTAAACCAATTACCATAGTAACACCAAAGATCAGATCACAATAACAGATATAATAATGAAATAGTTTGAAGTATTGTGAGAATTACCAAAATGTGACATAGAGACACAAAGGTGAGCATGTGCTCTTGGAAAAATGGAACTCATAGACTTGCTGGATGCAGGTTGCCACACACCTTCAATTTGTAAAAAAAATACAATATCTGTGAAGTACAATAAAGCAAGGTGTGCCTGTACATGATCATGACGGAGTCATTTACTAATCTCTGCCTCTAATTCTTCCTTTAGTAGCCCCATATTCTTTTGATCACTTAGAGAACAAAATGAGATAAGAAACAGTTCTTTTCAAATGGAAAAACATTATTTTTTAATTAAAAACACTAGTATTTTGGAATGATGTGTTTTGTACCACTTTCTAGCACTCTGCTTTCTCTATATAAGGTGCAAAATTAGTGTTGGCTAATGCATATGATTTTAGAGATTATAAATAATGAAAAGTTCACTCATTACTCAGTACTTCCATATGACTCAAGTCTCTTAAACATAGATATGCAATAAATAAGAAACATTTACCCGTTAGAGAGTTTTACTAAGTAAATTATGCCTTTGTGAAAGTAAAGTATTGAACAAAGTAAAGTATACCTAAAAATATAAATATGTATATTTATTGTATGAAGGCTTTCACACAATTAGGCCCATGACCTAGATAACATTAATAGAATTGTATCCCAGAAGTCTGGAGGTAGATGCATGGAGAAGAGAGAGCAAGAGAGGGAGAGCGAGAAAGGGCGTTCCAAGTTAAGTTAGCTAGTCTGTCCCAAAGCATTTCATAATCTTTAGAGGAAGGAAATAGAAAGTTCAGCTCGGCATGTTATTTCATTATTCACAATTTGACCTGATGGTGTTGTTTTCTGATATCACTCCTTCCAGGTCTTTCACCTCTGCTTTTCTCTTCTCCATTGAGGTTCAAGTGACCATTGGATTTGGAGGGAGAATGATGACAGAGGAATGCCCTCTGGCCATCACAGTTTTGATTCTCCAGAACATTGTGGGTTTGATCATCAATGCGGTCATGTTAGGTTGCATTTTCATGAAAACAGCTCAGGCTCACAGAAGGGCAGAAACTTTGATTTTCAGCCGCCATGCTGTGATTGCCGTCCGAAATGGCAAGCTGTGCTTCATGTTCCGAGTGGGTGACCTGAGGAAAAGCATGATCATTAGTGCCTCAGTGCGCATCCAGGTGGTCAAGAAAACAACTACACCTGAAGGGGAGGTGGTGCCTATTCACCAACTGGATATCCCTGTCGATAACCCCATTGAGAGCAATAACATTTTTCTGGTGGCCCCTTTGATCATCTGCCATGTGATTGACAAGCGCAGCCCCCTGTATGATATTTCAGCAACTGATCTGGCCAACCAAGACCTGGAGGTCATAGTCATCCTGGAAGGAGTGGTTGAAACTACTGGCATCACCACACAAGCACGAACCTCCTACATTGCTGAGGAGATCCAGTGGGGCCACCGCTTTGTGTCTATCGTGACCGAGGAGGAAGGAGTGTATTCGGTGGATTACTCCAAATTTGGCAACACCGTTAAAGTAGCTGCTCCTCGGTGCAGTGCCCGAGAGCTGGACGAGAAGCCTTCCATCCTTATTCAGACCCTCCAAAAGAGTGAACTGTCCCATCAAAATTCTCTGAGGAAGCGCAATTCCATGCGACGAAACAATTCCATGAGGAGGAATAACTCTATCCGAAGGAACAACTCTTCCCTTATTGTGCCCAAGGTGCAATTTATGACTCCAGAAGGAAATCAAAACACATCAGAGTCATGACAGCAAGATGCTCCAAGACAGTCTTTTATCAAGTTTTGATGGTTTATGCCTGGCACTGTCAGACCAAACCAGAGCTGGAACACAATAATTTGTCCTTCTATATTTTATTACACTAAATGATATTCATATTCAAGCAACAGCACTTTCTATAGTAATAAACAATAACACACAAAGTGAAGGATTCATGGCTTGTACTTGTTTTATACATGCAGAACTTGCAGTGATATGCTTAAATTATGTATAGGAAGTGGTGTGTGCTCATTTATTTCCATTTGAACCACAAGAATTACATTAATAGTAATAGACATTTAATACAAAATTTGGCCAAGAAATGAGTCTGTTTGAAATGCTTAGTTAGTGAAACTGGAGATCTCTCTGTTTCTGCTGTTTACTTTCTAGAAATGCAAATAGAATAGGAGGGAAAACCAAGATCATGTTAACACCTTTTGCATATCAAACCTCTCCTTTCTCTATGATACCGCACCTGGTAGGAAGCCTCAGAAGAAACCCGCTTAGGTCAATATGTTTCTAATTGGATTCAGTTCATTCACTTGGTCCTTTATAATGACTTTCAGAGGTTCCCTGGTCCTCCATATGCAGCCTGTTGAGCAGAACTGGACAAGGAGTCTTTGGACGAAAGCTAAGTCCGATCTCATTTAGGACTGGGTTCCCAACAGTGACAGTCACCTCCTTCAACTTCTCACTTCTTAGGAGTCCCCACAAAGAAATACTATATTGAATATTTTATTGAAACATTTCCTTTGTACTCACTGTAGTTTTGTGATTCCTCTTTCACAAAATCATCCCAACTTAAAACTCAAGAAAAAACATTTTTAGAGGCATGTGAAAGAGATGTCAAACAGTGATGCCACTCACCTCTGAGATTCTTCTTTCTGAGATCTATTGCTCCAAGAGAACTACCTTTTTTTTTCTTTGTTTTGATTTTATATAAGGCTTTAAAATGTCCTCTTGGTTTTTCAGCCTGAAATAGGAAAATCCTACAAGCTTTTTTTCTTTGAATCTCCCATCTCCCCTCTAAAAACTATATAGTCCGTTCCTGTTAATATTTTAATTCAGGCCTGGCACATATAGATTTAGCATTTATCTCATTTTTTAATATGAGATTTTCCATCAAATCTTGATTTAACCATTTTTAGCTCCTGCCTCTTTAAGGAAGCAATGAGCGAGTAGAGAGAAGTACTAGGTTACTAAGCTATGTATGGCTTTATTCTTAATATTTCATGCGGCTAAACATCAGAAAGCTGGGCTATTGTGTAAACTTTCACGTAGATTTTTGGATTTGCATTTATTTTATTCTATTTATGGACATTGAAATAGAAAGGTATTCATAAATACGTCCAAATCCTATCTTAAACAAAAGACTCATGATTCTAACCAGGTGAATGGAAATTGTTTATCAGGTTATTGAGTTAATCATTCCTGGCAAAGTTCTAACCATTCCTTTGAACTCCAGACTCATAGATCAAACAGGTACTTGAAGCTCCACTTGGATATCGAAAAAGCAGTTAAAACTTACTGTGTCTAAAACCAAATGCCTCATTCCTACTCACAAAGCCTGCCCCTCCGCCCAGTCTTTCTTCCAGTCACTCAGGCCAACACCAGCAAGTCATCCTTGATGCCTCTTCCATACCTTACATGCCTTCCGTTAGCAACACTCTTGGGTCTGCCTTCAAAATACATCCAGAGTTTGACCAATTCTTTCCACCCCAGCGCTTTCTTCAGTGTCCAAGCAGGACTGTTCATCATCCAATAGATACGAAGGGCAATTGTTAGAATATCAAAACATTTCTTGTATGTTGCTAAGGGAAATCTATCTTAATAACACTTAGCCCAACAGCAACTACAGAGGTGGCTATCAGACCACCTCGCGGTTCTGGAACAGATGCGGGTTCCCACCTCCCCGCCCCATGGCAGCTGAGCAGACCCAGAAGGAGCTGCCACACCAGCAATATGAATGCATCTGGTGCCCGCCCGCTGTCAGCAGCCCAAGGTTTGTGACGGTGACACGGGCTGCAGAGCAGGTGATGTTGGGACATAGTGGGGTTGACATGCAGGACTTCTGAGTCCAGGGGCACCAGGGGCAAAGCTGGCTGTGGAGCAGGGCAGTTCCCCCAGCCCCACCTTCCAGCTTCGGCCGAATGCTGGGTACTGAGGACCTAATGACCATCAATTCAACTGGCAAATCCATGGAAGCGTTTGATGGGGCTTCCCTATGTCAAATCATGACTCAGATGGGCACCTCATTTAGCTAGCAACAGCCACATCAAACAAAAGACCCCATCGACAATTTCTAAAAAGCTGCAAATGTTTTAGAGAATATTAGAATGATTTTATGACCTATTTTTGCTAAAATATATTTCATTTGGTAAACAATTTTGAGAACTATATAATTCAGTTTTAGGAAATAAGAAGATTGATGCTCTCGTTTTCCATTTCCCTCTCTGTGTGTGTGTGTATATATATATATATGTATGATTTTGATATATATTAAAATATTATTTTACCCTCACTATTTAGGTTCTCCACTTCCACCCTAAACAGCCACAATATTTCTTTAAATCATAAATTAGGCCAGGCGCGGTCGCTCACGCCTGTAATCCTAGCACTTTGGGAGGCCGAGGCGGGCGGATTGTTTGAGCTCAGGAGTTCGAAACCAGCCTGAGCAAGACCGAGACCCCGTCTCTACTAAAAAAATTAGAAATAAATTAATTGGACAACTAAAAATATATAGAAAAAATTAGCCGGGCAT
>CAUYSK010087187.1:0-26670 GCA_963575035.1 Avahi laniger | reverse complement strand
AAGGGGATGGGTAAATTCACACCGAACGGGCACAATGCACACTATCTGGGGGATGGGCACACTTACAACTTTGACTCAAACTGTACAAAAGCAATTTAGGTAACCAAAACGTCGGTACCCTGTAATATTCTGAAATATGTTTATAGCAGTACAATTCACAATTGCAAAGATGTGGAAACAACCCAAGTGTCCATCAATACACAAGTGATTAATAAAATGTGGTATATGTATACCATGGAGTACTAATCAGCTTTAAGAAACAATGGTGACATAGCACCTCTTGTATTCTCCTGGATAGAGCTGGAACACATTCTACTAAGTGAGGTATCCCAAGAATGGAAAGACAAGCATCACATGTACTCACCATCAAATTGGTATTAACTGATCAACACATAAGTGGACACATAAGAATAACATCTATTGGATGTTGGGCAGGGGGGAGGGGGAGGGAGGAGGGGGGAAGAGGGAGGAAGGGACGGGTATATGCATACACAAAGGGTGCAATACACACCACCCGAAGAATGGACATATTTGAAACTTGGACTTGAGGGGAGGGAGGGACAAGGGCAACATACATAACCTAAACATCTGTACCCCCGTAATATGCTGAAATCAAAAAGAAAAAAGAAAAAGAAAAAACAAAGTGGTGCAGCCACTTTGGTGGTTTCTTACAAAACTAAACATATTCTTACTCCATAAGACCCAGTAATTGCGCTGCTTGGTATTTATCCAAAGGAGTTGAAGAGTTATGTCCACACACAAAGCTTCTCACAGATTTTTGTAACAGATTTATCCATGATTGCCAAAACTTGGAAGCAACCAAGGTGTCCTTTGGTAGGTGAATTAATAAATAAACTGTAATACATCCAGACTCTTGCTAAAAAGAAATTACCTATGAAACCATTAAATGACATAGAAGAACCTTAAATGCACATTAATAAGTAAAAGAATCCAATCTGAAAGGGCTACATGCTGTATTGCATGATTCCAAATAGTTGACATTCTGGAAAAGACAAAAATATGGAGACAATAAAAAGATCAGTGGTTGCCAGGGTTTGAGGAGGGAGGGATAAATAGGCAGAGCAAAGAAGATATAAAAATGTTTTGTATGACACTATCTATGATGATGGATACATTCATTTTACACTTATCAAAACTCATAAAATGTATAATGGAAAACCAAGAGTAACCCTAATATAAATTACGGAATTTCGGTGATAATGGCCTGTCAATGTAGGTTCATCAATTGTATAAAATGTACCACTCTGATGGGAGATGTTATAATGGAGGAGGCTGTGCATGTGTAGGGACAGGGGATAATTGGGAAACCCTTGTACCTTACTCTCATTTCTGCTGTGAACCTAAAACTGCTCTAAGAAAATAAAGTCTTTAAAACACTAAAATTAAAATCCACTCAAATTATTTCCAACATTTCCTCTAAAACATTACTTTCAACATTTGGAAAAAGTTTGTCATCTCAGCTTTTAGCACTTGAACTCTACTTGCTTGTATAGAAGAAAAACAAATAAAAGACACTAAATATATAAAGTGAAATAATAAGGTACTTAGAAAAATCTTCCAAAATAACAAATTCCATAGGATACAGAGATATAGAAATTTTCTTTAAAGAAAAAACTAATACAAATCAATATTAGAACTATTCAATAACTTGTCACATGCATCACGAAATTATGGTGAAACACAAAAGACAAAAGTCAGCATTTTTTTAAAAAAACGTTTCTCTCATCATGAGTATGCCAGTTATTAATCCATTGTCTCTCAGGTCCACATTCTCCCTTCTATACTCTACTCAGGCAGACCAAGTCTAAGAGACTACAGACATTTCTCAGACTCCCCTCGCCCACTGGCTTCCTCTTAGTTTCTGTCAGTGGGAAACAGGTCAGGGGAGTGCTGGTGAACACTGCACCAACAATTCCAGGGGTGTCCTCATGCTGTGAAAAGGGCAGCAGTGCTGGTCCTTCCCTACCCCTACTTCAGACCTCCCCTATAACAACTCTACATGGAACATTATGCAAACATGCATTCTCCGCACCTAGGAATAAGAGACAATCTTTTTAATTTGGCAAAACAATACCCATGAATGAATGATAGATTATATGTTTATGTGTTCATTGAGTTGCACATTAAACTAAATAGAACTAAACTAAATGGAATTTCTGGCAGTATGGGGCCATTTCTGGGCAGTCAAGCCACCATGCAGGCAATTCCTCTAAAAACTTCCAATAAATGCTTTTAAAAACTTTTCGACTGCTTCCTTTACCTCCGTCCTCAAAAAGAACACAGTGAAATCTTATAGGAGAAATAAGTAAAACAAGCCCATAAATTCTTTTTTAAAAGGCTAACCTTCATAAATTAAAGTAGTTGTAAAGAAAACAGCATATTATATTCAGACTTTTATGATAAGTATAAAAACCAAAATAAAGTAAATAAATAATTGAACTACAAAAGACAACTATTATCAGGATAAAGTAAACCTAATGAGAATAAGTGTGTTAAATATTTCAGATAAGATCAAGGCTTTCATTTTTAACATCTCTCCACACAAAAACAAATCTCAAGGAAGATAACTCTTTTAATTAAACATAAAATAAAATGGCATTGCTTATTATTTTTTAAAAAATAATTTTAGAAAGTTTTGGGAATTGATCTGTCTTCCAATACAGCATAGCTTAGAAATATCTGCATGTATATAAACATACACCTACATATTACATACAAATACAGACACAGCTATGGTTTTCCAATTCTACAGATATTAACAGAAAAAAATATGAAATTAAATTTATAGTATCCCTAGAAAGCCAAGAATAATAAGGCACTTCTCGGCTAGGTGTGGTGGCTCAGGCCTGTAATCCCAGCACTTTGGAAAACCAAGGGAGGAAGATCACTTGAGGCCAGGAGTTTGAGGTCAGCCTGGTCAACATAGGAAGACCGCATCGCCACAAAAAAATTTAAAAATTAGCTGGGTGTGGTGGTGCACTCGGAGGCTAACACAGTTATTCAGGAGGCTGAGGCAGGAGGATCCCTTGAGCCCAGGAGTTCAAGATTACAGTGAGCTATAATGGCACCGTTGTACTCCAGCCTGGGAGACAAAGCGAGATCAGCGAGATCCTATCTCTAAAAAAACTAATTAATTAAAATAAAATATGTGGACATACAAAAGGCTACAGCCAAGGCAATCCTGAGGAAGAAGAACCACACTACAGAACGTACACAAGATATTACTACAGAAATTAACACAGGATGGTGTGGGCACAAGGACACATAGATAAATAGAATACAATACAAAACTTAGGAACAAGCCCATATGTATATAGTTGCCTGATTTATGATGGAGTTGACAGTATAGTAGGGAAAGAAGAATTTTTTCAATAAATTATGCTGGTTCATCTATATATTCTTATGGAACCAAAATTAACTTTAACCCCTACCAAATGCAATGATCTTTTCTAGATGGAAGATAGATCTACATGGGAACAATAAACGAGTAAAGCTTTGGGGTAGAAAAAGGTTTCTTGAACAGGATTTTTAGAAGGTATTAACCATAAGAAAAAATTAACTGAATACATAAAAATTAAATTTAAAGTTAGTGTCAACAAAAGACACTAGTCTGGGCATGTTGGCTCATCCTTGTAATCCTAGCACTATAGGAGGCGGAGGCAAGAGGAATCGCTTGAGGTCAAGAGTTCAAGATCAAGCCTCAGCAAGAGCGAGACCCCATCTCTACTAAAAATAGAAAGAGATTAGCTGGGCAACTAAAAATATAAAAAATTAGCTGGGTGTGGTGGCGCACGCCTGTAGTCCCAGCTACTGGGAGGCTAAGGCAGGAGGATCACTTGAGTAGGGAGTTGTGAGGTTCCTGTGAGCTAGGCTGACACTATCATAGCACTCTATCCCAGGCAACAGAGTGAGACTGTCTCAAAATAAAAAAAATAAAAGATACTATTAAAATATTAAAAAGGCAATCCAAAGACAAGGAAAAGATATTAGCAATAATAAATATATGTGTTTGTATAAACACACACATATACATGTCAAAAAAGAATCTGTATCCAGAGTATATGAAGAATTCCTATAAAAAATAAGAAAAAGGCAGACAACCCAATTTTTTAAAAATGGACGAAACACTTGAACTGAACTTCATAAAAAGATATTCACATTGCCAATAAATATGTAAAGGAAGTTAACGTCAATGATTAGGAATATGCAAATTAAGACAACAATGTACCCACCAGAATGGCTAAAATGACATATAAATTGTTGATGAAGCTATAGAGCCTGCCTGGTTCAATGGTAAACTGGTTCAACCACTCTGGAAAACTTTCAGCAGTACATACTGAAATTGAACACAACCCTGCATTTTATTCCTAGATATATAGATATATGAAATGTACGCATGTTTACCAAAAGACATATTACAGCAGCAATATTTCTAATAGACGAAAACTGGAAATCCGTCAACAACAAAATGAATTTGTGTCAACAGGCTCCAAGATCACCTCTAAGATCAGTAATTTGCTAACAGGATTCATAGGACTCAGAAATTGTTATAGTTACAGTTTATTACAGCAAAAAGACACAAAGCAAAACCAGCAAAGGTAGAAGGGACATCAAGCAAAGTCTGGAGGAACCAAGCATGCTTCTAAGAGCCCTTTCCCAATGGAGTCATGCAAGAGGTATTTAACTCCTCCAGCAATACCATGTGAAGTACTCTCTACTTGGGAAGCTCACTACAGCCTAGAAGTCCAGGGTTTTTATTGGGAGGCAGTTTCATGGGCACATAATAAATGACTGCAGTTACCAAAGTTGTAGTTCATGAGAAGGAAAGTAAGTGTTCACCATAAATAGCCTTGTTTGCACAAAATGGTACAGCACAGTTCAAGGATCTAAACACACAAAATACTCTTACAAAATATTCCAAGAGCTCAATTTCCAGGAGCGTTTCAAGGACCAGTTATAGAAACAGGTCCTCCTGGAACAGGTAAGGTTTCAGCATCTCAAGCCTGCTGAGTTAACTCTCAGGATTAAAAGAAAATGGTATGTGATTATGCAACAATACACTATACAGCAATCAAATGTTGCTATATGCAACATGGATGAATCTCACAAACCCCCTAACCCAAAAAAGCCAGAAGACAAAGAGTATACACTGTATAATTCCATTTATATAAAATTAAACACACACACACAGGCCATACTGCCACATTAGAAATCAGGATAGAAATTACTTATGATTGTTTTTAGAAGGGTGGTGTAGTACTGGATATATGAGTGTGTCTACTGTATAAAAATTCATTAAGCTGTATACTTACAATTTGTAGACTTTTCTGTACATTTTATACTGCAATTAATCTAAAGTTGCAAAAATATTAATATATTATCTAAATGTACAACTTTCAACAAAAAACAATGAGACATACTTACAGCAGACAAAAATTTCAAAGCAGCTATTATAAATATGTTCAAAGAACTAAAGGAATTGACATTTAAAGAATTAAAAGAAAGCATGAGAATTATTCAGTAAATAGGCAATTCCAATAAAAATATAAAAATTATAAAAAAAGAAACCTGGACATTCTGGAGTTGAAAAATTAAATAATCAAAATGAACAATTCACTACAGGGACACAACAGAAGATTTATGATGAGAAAAGAAAGAACCAGTAACCTTAAAGACAAATGAACAAATTCTTCATCCAGAAGAACAAGAGAAAAAAATTGGCCAAAAATAATGAATAGCACCTGAGATCTATGAGACATTATCAAGTGTAAAAACACATATGTAATGGAGAAAGGGGGCAGCAAAAAGTATTTGAAGAAATAAAGGTCAAAAACTTCCCAAATTTGATGAAAAACAATAATCTACAGAATCAAGGAGTTAAACCCCAAGTAAAATAAACACAAAGAGATTCACACCTAGACACATTATAGCACAAACTATAGAAAGACAAATAGGAAATCTCTAAAGCAGCAAGAGAAAAAAATGAATTACCACATACAGAGGGACTGATCCACTATTCTGTAAAGGGATAGATAATAAATATTTCATAGTCTGTGTTGCAACTACTCAACTCCGCCATTGCAGCACGCTAGCAGCCAAATTCTATGGGCATGATTGTGGTCTAATAAAATTTTATTTATGGACACTGACATCTGAATTTTATACAATTTTCATGTGTCATCAAATACCTTCTTTTGATTTTTTACTAACCATTTAAATATGTAAGAACCATTCTTAGCACACAGACATCACAAAAGCAGCCAGTAATGGTCATAGCACCATTAAAAAACTACCAAAACCATAAGGTAAGCCTAGAACACCTTCTGATTTCAGAAAGCAAGACAGTCTCCATGTGTCTGTAGTTAGAAAATTTACTTTACTTCCTTTTCATGTGAAGAGCAAATTACACAATGAAGTCCCTGTGTACTGTGACAAAAATGCCTAGCAAACAGTCCTATCCCATCCCGGCCACTCTAACTCCTGAAAGGAAACAATGATTAAGTGAAGGATACAGGAAAGCTGGACAGCAGAGCAAATAAGGGACTGATGAGAGAAGCCATGGTCGCTGAATGAATGAATGGACATGTATGTTGAAAGTCAGGAAGAAGGGATAAGAAAATTGAATGTGGCAGGAAAGTGTTTAAAGAGCATTCCTTGGATCATCTGATCACATGAAAAGGTAGTATAGTAGGGGATACTGAGTCCTTGAATCTCTAGCAGGATTTCAAGGTAAGCTTAGAAAAAATTCTTTACTTACAGGAACTAACATTAAGTATATCTTCACTGAAATAAGGGCTTAATTTAAATATATCTGAAGACATTTAAATTAGCTTAATCAGATCACTTAATTTACAATAAACTGAGATTAGGGCATTTAAGAGGATGCATATTTTGACTATAGGGTAGAATGTCAAGCAGGAACATAAGAGACAGGTCATTTTTATGTACAAACCACTACTATTACCATTATTACTACTACTAGAATGTAAGGCCACTGTGTGAGGCCAATTTTATAAGTTTAGATCAAGGGAATATGAGTGTACATTTTACTATTCTTCAAAATTTTTGTAGTTTTGAGATTTCTTAAAAGAAGTCAAGTACAATTGTTATCAAATAGTCAAACTTGCAAATTTCTCAATGTCTAACAATAAGTTGTTTAAAGCCATTCAATAACAAAACGTTTGCAAAATGGAAAGCACTTCACAAAGTTTAAAAGAAAAACAAAAGAACCACTTAAGCACCTAACAACTCAAAAAAATTAAAAGGCCCTTAACATATCAGCACAACCTTCAAAAAGTACCAGTTTTCGCTAGTCCTATACCAACAGAAGAAGCACATCTACTAACTCAGCAATATACCTCCCAGGACACTATAGAACGATGCTAGCAACTGTGTACTTACTCACACCTAAATGTTCGATGTAACCAGATCTCTGCAAGCAGCATTATCTGAGTTATCTACTCAGAAAACACAGAAGCAGTTAGTAGAGCAGCATTTTAACTGCCCCTAAGACTATATTCCAGGGTCCACCAGTGAGACGAAAACCCTAGAAAAATTATCTCCTTTGGGTAGTTACAAGATGCATCAGTGGAATCTATTAAAATTAATTAATTAAAATAAAAAGAGATCTGACAACCTGGTTGAGGGTCAGAACGGCCAAAGGATTTCAACTGTCTGGAAAGAAAGAGGCTTTGAAATTTCTGACAACGCATCAAATATATTAGGGTATTCTTTCTTCATTTCAATCTGAATTCTTCCAAATCACAGGATTACTTCAATATTAATAAAACTGCTGAACCACTACAATACACTACAAGCAACTGACTATATCAGAAAAATACTATTTTGAAACTCTCAACTTTGTAACCTAAGGGAGTTACAGGGGAGGGGGAATCAGAGAATAGAGGAAGGAGGGAAGGGTGAGAAAGGGAAGGGGGAGGACGGGGGAAGGTGGAGGATGAGGGAAAGGGGCGGAGGGGGCAAGGGGGAGGAGGAGGAAAGGGGATAAGAAAGGAGGAAGGGGGAGGGGGAGGAGGAAGGGAAGGGAAGAGAGGAGGAGGAGGAAGCAGGGAGAAAGGGGAGAAGGGTAAAGGAATGCACTGTTGGTAGAAATGTAAAATTGTGCAGCCTCTATGTAAAACAGTTTGGCAGTTCCACAAAAAATTAAAAATTGAAAGTTCTTGCAGGAAGATGGTAGAATAGAATCCTCGAACACAAACACCTAATTCAAAAACTACCCACGCAAGCACGCACCTTCAGAAGAATCAAAAATCAGGTGAGCAATCAATCATACTACCTGGCTTTAATATTGTATCAAGGAAAGAGGCATTTAAGAGGGCAGAAAAGACAGTCTTGTATTGCCTATGCCAACCCTTCCCCATCCCCCAGCAGCACCCCAGTGTAGAGAGAATCTGTGTACCTGGGGGAAGGAGAGTGAAGTGATTGTGAGGCTTTGAATTGAAACTCAGGGCCCCCATGGCACAGGGGAACACAGCACAGGGCAGAATTCTGCCAGTGCCCATAGAAGGAACATTTTGACCAATGCTGCCAGAGAGAAATCTTCCACCCTGAAGCCTGAGTTCCCATTAGCCCCACCACCAGCTGAAAAAGAGAAACCTAGGGCCTGGACTAAATTCAGAAGGCAGTCAGGCCACAAGTGCTGTAGTCCTTGTGTTAGAGTAAAAGACCAGGAGAGGGGTGAAACTGAATATAGGGGCTTACAGAGTGGGTACAGTTGCTAAAGTAAACAACCCTCAGGCAGAAGCTAATTAAGGGGGCTGATAACCAAAGGCAAGAACCTACTTCAACCACTTATCAGCTATCTCTGTCACCCTACCTGTACTTTCGCTAATTATAGTATCATTTGCACTGCGGTTTTAAAATCTGTCCACCCTTGATATCAGCATGACAGTTCCAAAACAACCATATAACCATATAAAGTATGAAAATGAGAAAGAACCCAATTCTAGAAATTACTACCCAAATTCTTAGTAAAAGCAAACCCTTTAGCCTTGAATATTCCTCCCTTCAGGAAGATTTTGGGAGACCTAAAATCACTTCTTCCTGGGGCAGCTGCTCTTTTCAAGCCTGCCTGTTCTCTTGAGAGCATACATTCACTTTCAATCTTTCGATAAAATGCTACTTGCTTGGCTTACATGGTGCATCCTGAAATTCTTTTCTCCTAAAGATCACCAAAAATCTGGAAAAACCTCCACTTGGAGACTATGAACACTTGGGCAATTCCTGTCACTGTCCTGGCTCCAAGCAAGTGGACTTGTTCACATGACCCACTGAGACAATAGCTGCGGCAGCCAAGCCAATGCCTGTGTCACCCCTCCCCCAACTAGAGGCAGCATGGCTCAGGAAAGGGAGGACCTTCCATTTGAGGGGAGGAAAGAGAAGAGCTCAGAGGACTTTGTTTTGCAACTTGGGTACCAGTTCAGCCACGGTAAAATAAAGTACCAAGCAGACTCCTGAGGCCCCTCAGTCCAGGCCTTAGGACCTGGATAGCATTTCTGGACCCATGCTGGGCCAGAAAGAAACATGCTGCCTTGAAGGGAAGGACTCAGTCCTGGCAGGATTCACCTTATGCTGACTAAAGAGCCCTTGAGCTTTGAATAAGCAACAGAGGTAGCCAGGCAAACCAATGGCTTCCAGTGAGGCTGGACTGGCTTCAGGTGTGACATGGTGCTGATGGCCACAAGGCAGTGCCCATGTCACTCCTCACCAAACTCCAGAAGCCCAGCACAGAGAGTGAGGGAAGACAGTGAGAAAATTTGCCTGGTAATCCAGGGAATTCTCTTATATCTTACCCAAGCTCATTAAGGCAGTACCACCAGGAGTCTGCAAGAATCACAGCATTACTGGGCTTGGGGCACCCCCAGTGCTGATACGGCTGCAGTGATCAAAGACTTAAACCACAATACTCAATTCCCTTTGAGTATCTGGAAAGCCACCTCAATCAGGACAAGTTCAAGCAAGCTCCAACTGTAAAGATTAAAATAAATCCTAATTCTCCAATGCCCAGACATTAACAAGCATCCATAAGCATGAAAAACATCCAGGAAAACATGTCCTTGACAAGTGAACTAAATAAGGTACAGGTGACCAATCCCAGAGTGATGGAGATAGGTGAGCTTCCAGACAAAGAATTCAAAATAGCTGTCCTGAAGAAGCTCAACGAAGCTCAATTCAAGACAACACAGAAAAAGGACCTCAGAAGCCTATCAGAGAAATTTAACAAAGAAATTGGAACAATAAAACTCAAGCAGAAATTCTAGAGCTTAAGAAGTTTATTGACAAACTGAGAAATATGCTTCAGAGTCTCTCAACAGCAGAACTGACCAAGCAGAAGACAGAATTAGTGAGCTCAAAGATAGGCTATTTGAAAATACATAGAAGAGAAAAAAGAATAAGTAAGAAGGAAGTACACCTACAAGATCAAGAAAACAGCCTCAAAAGAGCAAATCTAAGAGTTACTGGCCTTAAAGAGGAGGTAAACAGAAAGAGAGATTGGGGTAGAAAGTTTAGCAAAGAAATAATATCATAAAACTTTCCAAACCTACAGAAAGATACCAATATTCAGGTATAAGAAGGTCATATAACAAGCAGATTTAACCCAAACAAGGTGACTGCAAGGCATTTAATAATCAAGCTCCCAAAGGTCACAGATAAAGACAAGGTCCTAAGGGAAGCAAGAAAAAAGAAAAAAATAACACGAAAAGGTGATCCGATATGTCTGGCAGCAGACTTCTCAGTGGAAACCTTACAGACCAGGAGAGTGTGGCATGACATATTCAAAGTGCTGAAGAAAAAAAAAAACCTTAACCCTAGAATATTGTATCCTGCAAAAATATTCTTCAAACATGAAGGAGAAATAAAGACTTCCTTAGACAAACAAAAGCTGAGGAATTTCAACAACATCAGACCTGGCCTGTAAGAAATGCTAAAAGGAATTCCTTCATCTGAAAGAAAAGAACATTAATGAACAGTAAGAAATCTTCCAAAGGTATACAACTCACTGGTAACAGTAAGAAAACAATATGGAATATTCAGTTGCTGTAATTGTGATATATAAACCACGTATGTTTTGAGTAGGAAGACTAAAAAAGAAACCTATCAAAAATAACAATGTTTTGAGAGATAGTATAAAGAAACATGGATAAAAATATCAAAAAGTTAAAAAGCAGGGGAAGATTGAATTAAAGGATAGAAGTTCTGTTAGATTTCTCTGTGTCTGTTTGTAAGCAGAATTGTCATATGTTTAAAATAATTGGTTATAAAATGTTTTTTTACAAGCCTCATGGTAACCTCAAATCAAAAAACCTACAACAGATACACAAAAATAAGAAGAAATTAAAACATGCTACCAGAAAAAATCACTTTTAATAAAGGAAGACAGGAAGAAAGTAAGAAAGAGAGGACCACAAAACAACCAGAAATAAAACAACAACATAGCTGTAGTAAGTCCTTACCTATCAATAATAACATTGAATGTGAATGAACTAAATTCTCCAATCAAGAGACACAGAATGGCTGAATGGATAAAAAGACAAGAGACAACTATATGTTGTCTGCAAGAAACACACTTCATCTATAAAGACACACACAGACTGAAATAAAGGGATAGAAAACATATTCCAAAATAAAGGCATGGAAAAAGATATTCTGTGCAAATGAAAACCAAAAAAGAACAGATGTAGTTATACTTTTATCAGATAAAATAGATTTCAAGACAAAAACTGTAAAAAGAGACGAAGAAGGTCATTTTATAATAATTAAGGGGTCAATTCAATAAGAGGATATAACAATTATAAAATACATATGTGCTCACAACTGGAACACCCAGATATATAAAGCAAATATTATCAGAGCTAGAGAGAGAGATAGACCACAATACAGTTATTTGTTGGAGACCTTAGCACTCCACTTTCAGCACTGGACAAATCATTCAGACAGAAAATCAACAGTGAAACATTGGAATTAATCTGCACTATAGACCAAATGGATGTAATACAGATTTACAGAACGTTTCAACCAACAGTTACAGAATTCACATTCTTCTCTTCAGCTCATGGATCATTCTCAAGGACAGACCATATTTTAGGGCATAAAACAAGTCTCCAAAAAAATTTGAAATTATACCAAGTATTTTCTCTGACCACAGTGGAATAAAACCAGAAATAAATAAGAGCAACACTGGAAAGTATAAGAACACATGGAAATTAAACAATATGCTCCTGCATGACCAGTGGGTCAATGAAGAGATTAAGAAAGAAAAGATTTCTCGAAACAAACAAAAATTAAAATACAACATATCAAAACCTATGGGATAAAGTAAAAGTAGTAATAAGAGAACAGTTTATAACAGTAAGTGCCTACATCAAAAAAGTAGAAAAGCTGCAAAGAAAAAACCTAATACTGCGTCTCCAAGAACTGGAAAAACAAGAGCAAACCGAACCCAAAACTACTAGAAGAAATAATAAAGATCAGAGCAGAAATAAAAGAAATTGAAATCAAAAATACAAAAAGACCAACAAATGTTTTGATAAGGTAAACAAAACAGATACACCTTAAACCAGACTGAAAAAAGAGAAGACCCAAATAAATAAAATCAGAGATGAAAAAGGAGACGTCACAACTCACACTGCCAAAATCCAAAGGATCATCAGAGACTACTATGAGCAACTACATGTCCATAAATTGGAAACTGTAAAAGAAATGGATAAATCACTAGACACATACAAGCTACCACGATTGAACCGGGAAGAAATCCAAAACCTGAATAAACCAATAACAAGTAATGAAATAGGAGTAATGAAAAGCCTCCCATCAAAGAAAAGCCCAGGACCCAATGGCTTCACTGTTGAATCCAACCAAGCATTCAAAGAACTAATACCCTACTTAAACTATTCCAAAAAATAGAGGATGAGGGGACACTCCCAAACTCATTCTATGAGGCCCATATCACCTTGATACCAAAACCAAAGACATAACAAAAAAAGAAAACTATAGGCCGACATCTCTGATGAACACAGAGATGCAAAAATCCTCAACAAATTACTAGCAAACAGAATTCAACAACACATTAAAAAGACTATTCACCATGATCAAGTGGGATTCATCCCAGGAATGCAAGGATGGTTCAACATATGCAAATCAATCTGACACATCATATCAACAGAATGAAGGACAAAAACCATATGATCATTTCAATTGATACTGAAAAAGCATTTGATAAAATTCAACATCCCTTCATGATAAAAACTTTAAAAAAACTGGGTATAGAACCAACTTACCTCAACATGATAAAAGCTATGTATTGATGGACCCACAGCTAGTATCATATTGAATAGGGAAAAACTGAAAGCCTTTCCCCTAAGATCTGGAACAAGAAGACAAAGATGCCCACTTTCACCACTGTTATTCAACATAGTACTGGAAGTTCTAGCTAGACCAATCAGACAAGAGAAAGAAATAAAGGGCATTTAAATTGGAAAGGAATAAATCAAATTATCCTTGTTTGCAGACAATATGACCTTATATCTAGAGAAATTTAAAAACGCCACAAAAAAATTATTAGAATTTATATTCAGTAAAGTTGCAGGATACAAAATCAACATACAAAAAAATTGGTAGCATTACTATATGCCAACAGTAAACAATCTGAAAAGACACCAAGAAATTAATCCCATTTACAATAGCTACAAATAAAATACCTAGGAATAAACTTAACCAAAGAAGTGAAAGATTTCTATAATAGAACTATAAAACATTGATAAATGAAGTTGAAGAGGACACAACAAAATGGAAAGACAGTCCATGCTCATGGATTAGAAGAATCAATATTGTTAAAATGTCCACACTACTCAAAACAATCTACAGATTCATGCAATATCCATCAAAATACCAATGACATTCTTCACAGAAACAGAAAAAATAATCCTAAAATTTATATGGAACCACGAAAGACCCAGAATAGCCAAAGCCATCCCAAGCAAAAAGAACAAAACTGAACGAATCACATTATCTGACTCAATTATACTACAGAGCTGTAGTAATCAAAGCAGCATGGTAGTGGCATAAAACAGACACACAGACCAATGGAACAGAATAAAGAACCCAGAAATAAATCGACACATCTAAAGCAAACTTATTTTTGACAAAGGTGCCAAGAACATACAGTGGGGAAAGCATAGTCTCTTCAATAAAAAACGGTGCTGGGAAAACTGGATATCCATATGCAGAAGAATGAAACTAATCCCTTATTTCTCCATATACAAAAATCTAATCAAAATGGAGGAAAGACTTAAATCTGAGACCTAAAACTATGAACTACTAAAAGAAAATATTGGGGAAACAATTTGGGATATTGTTGGGCAAGAACTTCTTGAGTAATACCCCCAAAGCACGGGCAACCAAAGCAAAATTGGACAAATGGGATCACATCAAGCTAAAATGCTTCTACACAGTAAAAGAAACAATCAACAAAGTGAAGAGACAACCCACAGAATGGGAGAAAATACCTAAAAACTACCCATCTGACAAGGGGACTAATAACTAGAATATAAAGTGAGCTCTAACTCAATAGGAAAAAATCAAATAATCCAATTAAAAATGGGCAAAGGATCTGAATAGACCTTTCTCAAAAGAAAACACACAAATGATCAATAGGTGTACAAAAAAATGTCCAACATCATTAGTCATCAGAGAAATGCAAATCAAAACTACAACATATCATCTCACCCCAGTGAAAATGGCTTTTATCAGAAAGACGGGCAATAACAAATGCTGGCGAGGATGAGGAGAAAGGGGAACTCTCACCTACTGTTAGTGGGAATGTAAATTAGTGTGACCACTAGGGTAAACAGTAGAGAGGTTCCTCAGAAAACTAAAAATTGAACTACCATTTGACCCAGCAATCCCACTACTGGGAATATATCCAAAAAAAGGGAATTCAGTATACTGAAAGATATCTGCACTCCCACGTTTACTGCAGCACTATTCATAATAACCAAGACATGGAATCAACGTAAGTGCCCATAAACGGATAAATGAATTAATAATTGTGATACATATATGCAAGGGATTATATAGCCACAGAAAAGAAAGAAATCCTGCCATTTGCAACAACATGGATGGAAATGGAGAACACCATGTTAATTGACATAAGCCAAGCACAAAAAGACAAATCTCGCATGTTCTCACTCATATATGGAAGCTAAATATTAAAAAAATTGATCCCATGGAGACAGAAAGTAGAATGACAGTTACCCGAAGCTGGGAAGGATAGAAGAGAGGGAAAGATACACTGGGGCTGGTTAATGGCTACAAAAATATAGTTAGATATAATAGATAGAATGAACAATATTTGATAGCACAATAAAGTGACTATAATCAACAATAAATTACGGTATACCTTAAAATAACTAAAAGAGTGGAACTGGAATGTTCCTAGCACAAAGAAATGTTAAATGACTGAGGGAATGGATACCCCAATTACCCTGATTTGATTAATTCATAGTGTATGCCTGTATCAAAACCTCACATGTCCCCTAAAAAGATATACAACTATTATGTACCCATAATTAAAAATAAAAAATTTTAAAATAACTTAAAAAAATAAAAATGGAATTACTCTGTGATCCAGCAATTCTACTTCTGAGTATATCTATATATATCTGAGGGGAAAAAAAGAGGTTCTCCACTAGGAATAGTTGATATTCGAGGGTTAAGAGAAAAGCAATAGCCTAATATAAACACAAAAAATAGCAAGAAAAACCACAAGGCCCAAGAGAGGGCACCTGTAAGCACTGCCTTGTAAAAGGGTTGAAACTGCCTGTAACCACTTTTGCTGTCCTACAGTACCCTTTGGCTCATTTTACTACTAAAATCCCTGTCTAGGGGAAAATTATAATATCATTAACATAACATGGGCCACATAAAGACACATGATGGATATATTGTATATGTTTAGTATGTTTAGCCTGTATAAATACAAGGATGTCGGAGGAAAAACTCCATGTCATTCACTAAGAAGAAATTTAAGGTGCACAATGGGCAGGCAGTATGGATTTTAATCCCCAGAGAAATCCTTTGTCACCCAGGAGTGAATGCCCTTTGTAAGTAACCTCTGATAAACTCATTTAACTCACCAAGCTGGACTTGTCCAAATCATTCTTTGATCTCTCAGCACCAACTCAGTTCAGAGGGCAGTTTTTCTACACCATCCTATCCCAGGTTTTTCCCAAAATAATATCCAAAAGAATTGAAAGTGGGACTTGAATAGATTTTTACACATTCATGTTCATAGCAGTGAATATTATTCAGCCTTAAATAAAAAAAAATTCTGACACATGATACCATGTGGATGAATCTTGAGAGCATTATGCTAAGTGAAATACACCAGTAACAAAAAAGACAAATATTATATGGTTCTACTTAGTAAAGTTGTCAAAATCAGACAGTAGAATGGTGGTTGCCCAAGGTTGAGGGGAGGGAGAAGTGGGAAGTTACTGTTTTATGGGTACAAAGTTTCAATTTTAAAAGATGAAGAGTTCTGGAGATGGACGGTAGTGACAGGTGCACAACATTATCAATGTATTGAATACCACTGAACTGAACACTTCAAAAATGGTTAAGATAGTAAATTTATTATGTGTCTTTTATTTATCACAATTTTTTAAAAAAGTGGCCTGGTTTGTCTATATTCATACTAAAAATGTGTCTTGGAGAAATATTCACATGAGAACACATGAGTACCTGCAACACATGTACTTGTTCAAAGAAAATAGTTATATCAAGCACCAACTGTGTCCTAGGCAGCACTAGGCACTAAGGATATAGTGAAGAAAGGTAAGATCTCATGAAACTTAAAATGGGACTATCTTCATTAACTAATGACTAATTACCTACTGTAGTAAAGCACTATGAAGGAAAACAGAATGCAATAAGAATAAAACAAGATTAGAGATAACAGGCAATTTTTTAAGTCTACTGTTCCACCCAAATTATAATTTTAATTATTCAAATTGTATTTTAAATGTGTCGGATGAATTAAAAACTTCAAAGGGCCATGGCAAGGTCTTATGTAAGGCTAATTGGCTAATAGCCACACTCTAAAGTTCTCTATTTTCAAAATCCAATTAAGGAGCAAAGATTATCTGTACCCAAAGGGATTTTCTGGTAAGGCAAATGATGACTGGGAAGAGTTAACCACCAATGAGTTTTCTTTAACGAACTGATTAATTTATTTATTTTTGTTGATTGATTGATCAATTGAGGCAGGGTTCGGCCTACGTTGCCCAGGCTGAACTCAAACTCCTGAGGTCCCACCTCAGCCTCCTGAGTAGTTAGAACTATAGGCACACACCATGGCATCCAGCCCACCAATGATTTTAAAAGAACAATTTAAGACAACTGAAACTTTAGGCCAATTTAAAATATCTTAATTAAAATATTTTAATAAAAATTAAGTGTAAATTACAAGCCACCTAAAATCTCCCCTCTAATCTTTTCTTTGGCATCTCTTTTCCTTCTAACCATACTATATATCAAATATCCAAGTTCTTGCTAAGAAATTCAATACCGCCTCTGAAGAAATGGCTGTACATATGCTATCAAAATGGAAATATGGACATTCTTACATTACTTTTATTGCTACAAATTACCTACCAATCTCCTATTTCAGTAAAGTTCTTAAGTCAAAGGCCATTAACATCCCCATAAAGAAGTTACAAACTTCGACAATGCTCTGCAATTATTTCCTATAGGGCATTGTAAAGATTTTCCCAAATATATACAGTTCATTTGTATAACAGCACCCCCAAGACTCTGGTCAGCGGGAATGCAGTGCTACCCAGGCATATTTAATGAGGTGGTTTTGTCATAGGTGGTTCACAAACCACACAGTAGAAACAACCCAATGAAATAAGCAGTCTTAAATCACCATTAAGAGCTAGTCCCAAACACATACCTAGACATATAGACCTGGGCATGTATGCTTAAGAACACTTTAATAAATAAGAACACAGTTCACCAATACTTACAGTCAACATTGGAGTGGTCAATAGGCCCCATGCAAAGAATTCAAGGAAGATGACAATAGCAGCATGGTATACACTTGGTCGACCAAAGCCTTGTACCTAAAAAAGAAAGCTATTATGAAAAATAGCAAAGAGATATAAAATATTATCTTAAATGGTATATAAAAATGTATAAAATAAATTTAGGATCTACTTATAGTATTTAAGATAAAATTCCATCGTGTGGTATCCCCGATGCCTTCGCCTCCCTTAATCATTGAAGGTGCTAATATTATACTTTATATCTGTCCCATAAATGCAAATCACTGGAGCTTTGGCAGAAAATTGCCTGCATCTTCAAGAGACTGAGGTTTGAGGACCTGATTGTTCTGTCCCTTACTAATTATGTGTTCCTCAGCAACTTAACCTCTCTAGGACTGAAGTTTCTTTAGTCACATTGTAAGAGAGATGGGTATGGGGGTCACATGCTCAAAAGCCTCTGAGGCAGCACAGATGATTTAAATATTGGCGGCTAGGTCAAATCTGAAAACATACTTCATATCTAAGGGTGTCAAAATCCAACCTTCTGTTACTGTTTTATTTTAAAGACTTTGCCTAATCTGCTAGTTTTCTGCAGTCTGTGACTTCCAGGGATAAAATCTAAAATTTCTTTCAATGTAACAATGTTTATTGCAAGATCAGGTGTTTTGCTAATACTTGGTAGTAAATGGAGGCGATATTTACAAAAGGCTTTGTAAAACCCACACTATTCCCATGTGCATACATTTGCAACTCTTAGGCAAAATGTACACCTGCATGCTTTGACTAGAATCTCATCATGAGGAAATAGACAAATGCAGATTGTTGGAGAGTCTACAAGACAATGGTCTGATGTCCTTAAAAATGTCAATGGCAAAAAACAAAAGTAAAGGCAAGGAGACTAGTCCAAATTAAAGGACAATAGAATGACCAAAGTAGTACTCCTGGACTAGATCCTGGAGGAAAAGGAAAAAACAGGAAAAATACAAAAAGAACTACACATTAGATAATCCTATGGCATTAATGTTAGATTTCTTTGGCATTCTTGATGTTGCAACTTACTATCAAAATGCTTGGAAAAAAATTAGTGTGTATATACTTTCTAACTTCAAAGTCACAAAATGTTAATTGCTGAATTTAGATCAAGGGAATATGAGCATTCATTGTATTATTCTTTAAAAATTTTGTAGCTGTGAAATTTTTCAAAAAAGTCAAGTATTAAATACAATTATTAAATATTCAAACTTGTAAATTGCTCAATGTCTAATAATAAGCAGTTGTCTAAAGCCATTCAATGACAAAACGTTTACAAAATGGAAAGTATTTCACAACGTTTAAAAGAAAAAGAAAAGAACCATTTAAGCACCTAACAACTCAAAAAAAATCAAAAAGGCCCTTAACATATCAGCACAACCTTCAAAAAGTACAAGTTTTTGCCAGTCCTTCACCAACAGAATAGTGAATGGAAATGGAGGCAACTACTCAGGCTCTGCCTGTGATGGAGACCCCTCTACTTTACCCTCCTTCCTCCTCAGTCCTCCCAGCTGCTGGAGTCAGAAACCTTGCCTGCATGCCTACCTCCTCTCTCATTGGCTGGCTCTCCCCTGGTCCAATCCTCTCTCTATCCTCTCTTGCCTAGATTACAGAGTAACTTTCTAAAGAGGACCCCTGCTTCTAACCCTTACTCCTTCACCCACTGTATGGTAGCCAGAGTGAACCTCTTAATGTAACTCAGATCCTTTACTCCTCTGATCCACCTCCCTGGATCCACTGCATTCAGTCACACACTGTGCATGTCCAACAAGGTCCTACAACTCCCTATTCCCTCGTTATGCCCCACTGTTTTCTAGAGGATTTCCAGCAAACTTTACAATTTATTTTTATTTATTGCCTACCTCCTGTAGAATGTAAATGCCACAAGGGAAAGGATTTTTTTTTTGTTTTGTTCAATGATCCACCCCAAACAGCACTTCTTTTACCCCACTATAGGTAAGCACTTGGCAATACACTAGTGGTGAGGACTGAACTCTGACCTTTTTTCTTTTGTTCAAATTTCTCTCTAAGAGGCCTGGTCAGCCATATCTACAAACGATAAAATCTCACTAACAGAGTTTTATTAACCATGTATAATGCGGCTTACTATCTAGCCTGATTCCCATACAGCATCACATAACGGATAGAAGACTCCCTTAACTTAACTCACGCATCCTAGAGACCTCTATCTTAACTCAAGCATTCCTTTCTAATGACTCCAGGTCTTTAGATAAAGCTTAACTCTTGCAACTGCAAACTAAAGAATCCCTAAAACCCACCTATGTCTAGTAAACCCCTGCTTCAAGATGCCCTGCCTTTTCTAGTTGAACCAACACATACCTTCCATGTATTGATTAATTTCCGTCTCTGTGAATGTATAAAACCAAACTGCAACTCAACCGCGTAAGGCACATTTTCTCAAGACCTCTTGAGGGGATGTTTCCCCCGGCCACAGCTGCACACATTTGACTTAGAATAAACCTCTTAAAATTATTTTACATAGTTTGAGTTTTTCCACTGACAGTGGCACAGATCTCTTTTGAGACTAATGTTTTTTTCTATGTCTTTTCATTTTCAACAGCAAAACCCAGAATGTAGAAAAATCTTGGAACGAATGGCCCAGTTTCAACAAAGAAATGGCATGGGTGAAAAAAAAAAAAAAGAATTACAGAGCACATTGATTAAAATAAATTTTTGAAATATTAACCAAAAGCAATTAAGGGGACTTTGGATTTTGACGACAACAAATTAGAAAAAAAGATAATTTTGAGACAATCATGGAAACTTGAAAATGGACAGAATATCAGAGAGTATTAAGAGTAATACTCATTGTAATAACAGCATTGAAGTTAGTTTTTTAAAAAGTCATTATTGCTTAGAGATACATACTAACATATTTACTTGTGAAATGAGATAATATCTGGAACCTGGTTTAAAATCTACAGCAAAAAAATAAAACAAAAGGAAGAGGAGTAGCAATAAATGAAGAAAGTAAGGGTGAAGAGTGACAGTTACCGAAGAAGAGTGAGAAGTATATTGGGGGGGCAGTGTCACTGCATGTTTCCCCGTGTGTATAAAAACTTCCCTAATAAAAGATCTTTTTTTTAAGTTAGGAAGATCAGTGACAAAGATGACATCTTGTAGAAAATTATTCCAAGTAAGTGTTTATCTTATGCTTTCCATCTTATGCTTGGTATAATTCAGTTTATAACGCCTTTGGCATTCCTTCAGAACCGGGACCTATCTGCTGCACCACTGTTTAGAAATTAACTTTCCGGCTGGTGTGGTACCTCACTTGCAATCTTAGCACTCTGGGAGGCTGAGGCAGGAGGACCAGCCTGAGCAAGAGTGAGACCCATCTCTACTAAAAATAGAAAAATTAGCCAGGAATGGTGGTGCACACCTATAGTCTCAGCTACTTGGGAGGATGAGGCAGGAGGATCGCTCGAACCCAGGAGTTTGAGGTTGTGGTGAGCTATGTCGTGCCACTGTATTCTAGCCCAGGCAACAGAGTGAGACCTTATCTTTTTAAAAACAATTTAAAAAGTTAAAGTCTTAGGAACTGTCTCAGATTGGAAACATGAGAACTAAAGGCAATGTGAAATCTTTGATTAGATCTTGAACCAGGAAAAGAAAATAGGAAAAGTGGTAAAATTCAAATAAGATACGTAGATTGAAGTATTGTAGCAATGTTAATATCCTGGTTTGGATAATTAATACCATGGCTTATAGAAGATGTTAGCATTTGAGGAAGCTGCATGAAGGATATATAAGAACTCTACTAGTTTTCCAACTTTTCCACAGGTTTAAAATTATTTCAAAATTAAAAAATTAATAACAATAACTTTGAATAAGTAAAAATTCCATAGATATCTATCAGTAGTGGAATGGTTAAAATTATGCTACACTCATACAATGAGATACTGAAAAAGCTATTAAAAAGAATGTGGATTTACATACAATGACACAGAAAAAAATAAAGATAATATGTATACTCTTATTTATGTAAGAGTATGATTTTACCTATGAATGTACATGTATAAAAACATATGCCAATTTTTTCTCCCACATAAAAGCCAATATTATGGTATACGCCAAATTTCTAAATTTCTAACCATGTGATTGATTACTTAGGGAAAATAGAATATATATATATATATATATATATATATATATATATATATATATGTTTCTTTTTTTCTTTTTTAAGAGACGAGGTCTCGCTGTGTTGCCCAGGCTGGTCTCTAACTCCTGGCCTCAAGTGATGCTCCCACTTCGGCTTCCCAAGTAGCTGTAATTATAGGTATAAGCTATTGTGCCTGATTATTTCTTTAATATTTTACAACTTTCATATATTCATGTAGCAGTTGTAATTTTTTTAAAAATATGTCTATGTGCTTGTATGTATATACATTCCATAAAAATAAAAGCAGAATGAAATAAACTCATTTGACTCTACTGTTTTATAAAATATTAGGTTAAAGAAAAATACTAAATCCAAGTATGCAGTTCCCTTAATATATTGTCTTTCATAGATTTAATATTTTGTTTCTTTGTATTTAGTTTGTTTTCTTGATTTTTTTTCTCATAGTATACAGAAATGCTACTGATTTTTGAATGTTGATATTGTATCCTGCATTTTCATTGAATTTATCAGTTCTAACAGTTTTTGGTGGAATTGCTAGGGTTTTCCACACATGATCATGTTATCTGCAAATAGGGACAATTTAACTTCTTCCTTTCCAGTTTAGATGTCTTTTATTTCTTTCTTTTACCTTCAGTTTTCCTTCTCAAGCAATACAGTATTCATTCCTCAAATTAAAAAAACAAAATTAGTATTTACTGTTTCCAATGATGGGTGGTATATAATGCTAGGGACCATGCCTTTTTATTCACCTAGTATCTAACCTCCAATACGCTAGGAAAATTATCAAGTTAAAACACAAGATCCCTGCACTTTGTATCCTGCAGTACCTTGCATGTGACAGGCAGCTCAAAGACAAGTGTAGACCTGTGGCTGCTCTTGGCTCTTTACATTTGGGTTTGTGTTTAAAAGCAACAGGTCTTAATCTATATGGATGTATCATCATCTTTTATCATAGATACTTCCTTTTCTTCTGTGTCTTTCGAGGATAACTTTCCTAAAGGAGGAGGATACCGGAAAGGAAGTAGTAAAATTATCTCTGTTCACAGATGATGTGATCTTAATAAGCTGAAAAATCTAAAGATTCCACACTAATAAAAACTGTTAGAGCTAATGTATAAATTCAACAAAGTTGCAGGATACAAATCAGCTGCATTTCCATACACTAACAATGAACAACTTGAAATGAATTTTTTTTAAAATTTCATTTACCATAGTATCATAAAGAATAGGATACTTGGAAATATATTTAACCAAGGAGGTGAAATACTTGCACACTAAAAACTACTAAATACTACTAAAAGAAATTCAAGAAGGCATGAACAAACGTAAAAAAAAATTCTGTGTCTATAGATTTGAAGGTTTAATATTGTTAAGATGTCACTACTGTCAAAAGTGATCTACGGAATCAATGCCATTCCTATCAAAATCCCAATGACGTTTTTTGCAAAAATAGAAAACTTCATTCTAAAATTCACATGGAATCTGAAGGGATCCCAATCACCAAAACAATCTTGATAAAGAAAAAGTTGAAGGTCTCACACTTTCTGACTTGAAAACTTATTATAAATGCATGGTAATCAAAACAGTGTGGTTCCATGCAATAGGATGGACATATTTGAAACCTGGACTGAGGGGGGGAAGGGGGGGCAAGGGCAACACACATAACCTAAACATCTGTACCCCCATATTATGCTGAAATAAATAAATAAATAAATAAAATAAAATAAAATAAAATAAAATAAAACAGTGTGGTTCTCGCATAAAAACAGACATAGAGACCAATGGAATAGGATAAAGAGCCCAGAAATAAACACTCACATATATGGTCAAATGATATGCATCAAATGTACCAAGACATTTGATGGGGAAAGGACAGCCTTTTCAACAAAAAATAATGGAAAAACTAGATAGCCACATTAAAAAGAATGAAGTTGGAGCCTTTCCATATGCTATATACAAAAATTAATTCAAAATGGATCAAAAACCTGAAAGAGCTAAAACTATGAAACTGTTGGAAAAAACTCAAAACATAGGGGAAAATCTTCATGACGTTGGATTTGGCAATGATTTCTTGGATATGGCACCAAAAGAACAAGCAACAAAAGAAAAAAATACATAAACTGGACTTCATCAAAATGAAAAGTTTTTGTGCACCAAAGGACACTACCAACAGACAACAGAGTGAAAAGGGAACCCACAGAATGTGAGAAAATATTTGTAAATCACATATGTGATAAGAGATCAATATCCAGAAAACATAAAGAAGTCCTACAATTCAAAGCCAAAAAAAATTTTTAAAAGGGCAAAAGAAGATACACAAATGGCCAACAGGCATGTGAAAAGATACACATAACTAATCACTAGGGAAATGCGAATCAAAACCATAATGAGATACCACCTCATACCCATTAGGATAACTGCTGTCTTAATCTGTTTTGTGCTGCTATTACAGAATACCTGAGACTGGGAAATTTATAGAGAACAGAATTGTATTCTCTCACTGTTCTCGGGGCTGGGAAATCCAAGATCAAGATACTGGCATTTGGTGTAGACGTTCTTATTGCATCCTCAAACAGAAGACACGAGGGCAAGAGGGGGCAAATCCTCTCCCAAAAGCCCATTTTATAGCAGCATTAATCCATTTATGACGGTGGAGCCCCATGCCCTAAAGACCTCCCAAAAGGCCCTACTTCCAAACATTGTTGCACTGGGGATTAAGTTTCTAACACTTGAATTTGGGGGACACATTGAGAACACAGCCACTATGATTTTTTTTAAAAAAAAATAAATGTAGGCAAGAAATTAGAACCTCTGTGAACTATTGGTAGGAATGAATGTAAAATGGTGCAGCATCTAAGGAAAACAGTTTTGCAGTTCTTCAAAAAATTTAAAGTAGAATTATTCTATGGCCCAGCAGTTCCACTTCTGAGTACATATCCAAAAGAACTGAAATCAGGGACTTGAACAGATTTTTATATACCCATGTTCACAGCAGCATTATTCACAATAGCCAAAAAGTGGAAGCAGCCCAAGTGTTCATCAAATTATGAATGGATAAACAAAATAAGGTACATATAATGGAATATTATTCAGCCATAAAAAGGAAGGAAATTCTGACTACCACAACATGGATGAAGCTTAAAGACACTGCGGTAAGTGAAATAAGCCACTCACAAAAAGACAAATACTATAGGATTTCATTTACATTAGTAATCAAATTCATAGAGGCAGAAAGTAGAATAGTGATTACCAGGGGCTAGGGAGTTACTGGTTAACGGGTACAGAGTTCAGTTTGGGATGATGAAAAAGTTCTGGAGATGGACAGTGATAATGATTGCATAACAATGTGAATGTACTTAATGCCACGGAACTGTACACTTAAAAATGATCAAAATGATGAATGTGATGTTATATATCTTTACCAAAATAAAAACCAGGAACTCAAAATAGATCACGAATCTAAAAATAAAAGGCAAAACCATAAACTTCCAGAAGATAACAGGAGAAAATGTAAGTGACCTTGGTCACGTGGTTTCATAAGTTTATAGATACAAGACTATAGTCACAGTGCATGCAAGAAAAAGTTATGTTGGACTTTACTAAAATTAAAAATTTTTGCTCTGCAAAAGGCACTGTTAAGAAAACGAAAAGACAAGCCACAGATTGGAAGAAAATATTTGCAAAACCTGTATCTGATAAGAGGACTTGAATCAAGAAAATACAAAGAGCTCTGACAAGTCACTAATAAAATGACAACCCAATTTAAAACTGGGCAAAGGACCTGGGAGGACAGCGAGACCGAGAGTGACTGCTAATGGGTATGGAGGCTCTTTCTGGAGAGAGAAAAATGTTCTGGAATTAGATAATGATGATAGCTATACAACCTTGTGAATATATTAAAAACAACTGAATTGTACTCTTTCAGACAATGAATTTTATATGTGAATATTTCAATTTAAAAATGCAACAGGGGAAAAAGAGGACAGAGATTTCTTTACTGCCTCCGAACATTGCTACTGTGTGTGAAGCTTAGAACTATGGGAGTCATCTTAGGATCTTGAGAGTCAGGTAAGTGAACATGCTGAAAATTGAAGAACCTGGGTCTTTGATGTTAAATCAAGGACCAATCCTAGAAATGTCTTTCCAGCAAACTTCTTGTTAAATCACATAATGAATCCCCTAATAGTAAAAAAAAAAAAAAAAAAAGGGGGGGGTGGCTCACACCGGTAATCCTAGCACTCTGGGAGGCTGAGGCAGGAGGATTGTTTGAGCTCAGGAGTTCAAGACCAGCCTGAGCAAGAACGAGACCCCGTCTCTACCAAAAATAGAAAGAAATTAATTGGACAGCTAAAAATATATAGAAAAAATTAGCCGGGCATGGTGGCGCATGCCTGTAGTCCCAGCTAC